>PISX010014558.1:36599-52704 GCA_004024625.1 Mellivora capensis
AAAAAAAAAAAAGAAATGCCACATCAAAAGAGTCTAATTTTGGAAAGTTTTCACGTGAGGGGAAACAGTGTTGGTCTGAAAAGAAGCTTGGATGCATTTTTCACTGTAGTGTTCACTGCTGCCAACATGAGAGCAACACGTTGGAACTTAAGAAGAAGAATAACACAGAAAGAGAACATGAGTACAAATGCATCTAAGGGTTTCTTCAAACCAATACGAAGTCACCAGCAGCTATTTTCTCTCAGGACACAGGGAGATAGATATACTCTCAACCCAGATACAGAAAGAGAAGTACCTAATGATGGAGTTTGTTGCTTTAAACTCCTGGATTCACATATACTTATCCCTAGGGAATGAATGGCTCCTCCCAGAGGGACCCCTTCTCTCATTAAGAACCCTGTGCTTTATACATGAAAATCAATATCTTCCAAAGGAGCCCTAAATTACACTGTGATACCTCCAGCTGGAGTATACACTAGTAGATGGGAGGAAAGAGCACCTCTGGGAGATTTGGGGCAGCCCGTTCAGAATATGCCAACCTCAAATATCCATTGAATACCTAGTCTCTAAAATACCCAGTCTCTGAGTTGCAGGGAGCAAGGAGCAGAGAGCACCCACTGTCTGCAGGAACATGGGAACAAGTAGTTGATGGATTCTTTCTCTTGCAAATTGTATAATCAAAGAGAATTTCTAGGTATTTTGTTAAGTGGGCTGAAAAAGTATATCTTAGTCCAAGTGCAAGAGATTATTTCAATAGTCGCCTCTGCAAGAAAAACAATGCTAGCAGTCAACATTTATTAAGTAAGCTTCAGCCATTTTAGTTCCTGAGAATATCATTACACCATGTAAATTAAATTTTGGTACTTCTTCAGAAGTTCATGGGGTTTTTTTGGGCAGGTAACATGCTGTTGGTTGAATTTCAGGCAAGACAACTAGGAAAGCCCAAGATAAATTCCTTATTTCCACCAAGGATAAGGCAAAAGCTCCAGTAGCTTTTCAGAAGCTTCTGACCAAAGCAGAGGCCGTGTCCTCAGAGGCTCTCCAACAACAAGGCTTGGACACTCACTCTGAGCTCTTTATCCTATGGCTAATCTAAAGACTTCTGACTATTCTATCTGTCCCATGTGATTTTATCCTGAAAATCACATGCTACTGTTGGATCAGGAGGGGCTTCAAAGACTATTTGTAGCAGACATCCTTCCAGGAACAGGGGACAGCTTTGATCAAGGCTGCTGTTACCCCGCATCTCACTGCCTGATTTGCAAATCTGAGGGATGTGTCATCTTTGGGTAGTAAGCACTGCTTTTTCTCTATTTGCAGTAGGTAGGACACTGTGCTAGGTGCTGCGAAGGGAGGAAACTTCTGATGCACGCCCCGTGAAATTCTGTATCTGGGAAGCTGGTTGTGCTGCTCTGCCTTGGATCCAACAATCCCTTCCTCCAGGTCTCAGTCTCAAACTGTCCTAATCCACCATGATCCATTTAACTCACAAGCCTAGAGAATCAAGTTTCACCCCTGCATGGAACTGCTCTAATATAATCTCTGGTAGAATTTAGTAGACCTGCAATGCCTTTAGGATGTCATGTTTGATACCATCTAAAAGGATTTGTGTTTTATTCTTAAGTTTAAAAAGGACTTTGGAATACCTGGGTGGCTTGGTTGGTTAAGCATCTGCGTTTGCCTCAGGTCATGATCCCAGGACTGTGGGATCAGCCCCACTAGGCACCCTGCTCAGCAGAAAGTCTGTTTCTCCCTCTGCCCCTTCCCTGCTAATGCTCACTCTTTCTGTCTCTCTCTCATGCTCTCTCTCTCTCTCTCTCTCTCGAATAAATAAAATCTCAAAATTTTTAAAAATAATTTTTAAAAAGTAAAAAAGACTTTGGAAAGCAATTATTGAACCTCTCTACTAAAGGGAAACTGAGACCTAGAGACAGGGTGACGTGCCATGGTTCTCAGATCACTAGAAACTGAATCCTAGTTTAGGGCCCTCTCCATTCAGAGAATAGTAAACCAAATGATTCCTCAAGATCTGGCATAAACAATAAGATGAACAGGACATCATGAGAGAAATAGCAGCTAAAAGCCCCTGTTTCTGATATGAGGGCTTTAATTTGGAAATTAGAGTGCTCACTACCATCTCTATAGAGTACTGACCTCTCCTTCTCTCCTACTTTCCAAATGCCATGTGAATGTCACTCCTTGGCAGACTCTTCCCTAAACCGCTAGGAGAAAGGGGGAACTTATGCAATGTGGCTTGCAGCTTCCCTCTGGAAGAAAGAGGTAGTGATGTTAACAACAGATGACCCCGCAGTGATGAATTCATCATTGTTAAAATGTGTGATGGGGCACGGAGGCTATCACTACTTAAGCAAAGGGGATTGTTGAGTTGTTAACCTATTAACCAGGGAAGTAACTGATCAGAATGAATCTTTTCTAAATCCTTTCTCTCACACTCTCTCTCTTTTTCCAAAAACTGCGTGGGCTCAGATTACTTAGAAAATGTCCTCCCTCGCGGTAGAGATCATGTTGAAGGAAAAAAAAAGAAAGTCATTTAGGAAGTTAGAAACTATAGTGGGTGCTGACAGTCATCCTCTGAAAAGGAAAAATAGTTGGACATGGGGCCGAGACAGTGATGGGAGGGGAACACACTGGGAAGATCTGAGGGACTGTCACCTTTGCTAAGTGAGGGCAAACCAGGAGGAGGAGCTCTGGACTTAGATACAAATTAATCTCAAACATACCCATAATGAATGATATCTTCTAATCAGAGATGTCATATGTTATTCCTTATAAAAGGCAAAACCAAATCAATGGATATATTGTTTATCTTTAATTCTCTAGATGGTAGGTTTTACGAGTCTCCTAGAATAATTCATTCAGTTTATATTTATTGAGCACCTACTGTATTCCAGGCCCTGGACTAGTAGAAAATACATAGATGAAGGAGAAAAAATCCCCACCTTCAGGGATCTGGTAACCTAACATGGAGACAATTTTTTTTTTAAGATTTATTTATTTTAGGGCAAGTGAGAGTGAGTGAGTGAGTGAGTTTGGGGGAGTGGGGTAGAGGGAGAGCAAGAGAGAGAATTTCAAGGAGACTCCCTGTTGAACACAGAGCTCCTGACCTGGGGTTCTATCCCACAACCCCAAGACCATGACCCAAGCCAAAATCAGGAGGCAGATGATCAACAAAGTGCACCACCCAGACACCCCAATGTGGAGACAAACTTAGCAAACCAGCCACTGCTATCAAATAAACTATAAGCTATGACAGAGGAACAAATGGTAATGAGAAACTGGAAGGAGCAAGTGTCTGGTTCCCTCTGAGACCGACAAGCTTATTAGAGGAAGAAATGTCTGAATTGAGTTTTGAAAAATGAATAAGCATTCAATAGGCAGAAGAGTGTGTGCTGTATGCGAGAAGGCATGAGGCTTCTAGACAATGTACAAGAGCAGACAGACATCACGTAATGGTTCACTTTTATGACTCCACTTGACAAGGCTACAGTGCCCAGTTTTTTGATCAAACACTGGTCTAGATGTAGTTGTGGAGGTAGTTTGTAGATATGGTTAATATCAAAATCAGCTGACCTTTCATAAAGGAGAATACTCCTGACACTGTGAGTGGCCTTCCTCCAATCAGGTGAAGACCTGAAGAGCAAAAACTGAGGTTTCCTAGAGAAGAAATTCAGTCTCAGTACCAAAACATAGAACCTACCAGCCTGCCCTATAGATTTAAAACTTTCTAGCCCCCCAATAATATGAGCCAGTTCCTTAAAATGAATCTATGAACATATATCCTATTGATTCTGTTTCCCTGGAAGACCCTGATGGATATATGGATATGTATCGGTGCATGATGGGTCTAAGCAAGAAGAGGAAAGACACTATGGCAGAGGTACAGAGACTGGTGGCAGAAAGAACCATAGGGGACTTTAGCATCATTATGAAGTTTATGCATCATGCTCAGTATTTAGGATTTTATCCTATAAATGAACAGTGGCCACTGAAGGTTTATAGGCAAGGATTGCCAAGCCTATTAGAAAAATTCCATGGGGACCCCCCTCAATAGAGGAATCACCTCATAGAACACTGTGCCAGTCTGGACCCTAGGATTTAGCCTATCACTCATTTTCCTTATATATATTAATGTTTTCCTTGTTTATTTGAAAGAGAGAGAGAGAGAGCACGAGCATATGCAGGGCCAAAGGGAGAAGCTGACACACTGCCAAGTAGAAAGCCCATTGCAGGGCTAGATCCCAGGACCCAGGGATCATGACCTGAGCCAAAGGCAGATTCTTAACCAACTGAGCCACCCAGGCACCCCTAGCCCATCACTTCTTTCTTTCTATTCACTTCACTGAGCTTTTGCACCTTGTTTTTGCATATGCATGCATGGCATGAGGTATATGAGCAATCCAGGTTATGCTGGTCACCAGAATTTCAGGTCACCCACCCCTATCCAAGGCCTCAGTGAAGCCCATGAATAGGGATACTCTGCCTGTCGCCTGTTTCCCCCAGCCCATCAGTATAGCAATTGTCACCATCCTGAGTGACACCCTTGGAAATTCATCACCATGTCACACTTGGCAGCTGAATCAACGGGCACCTTTTATTTATTTATGAACTGAGCACTGGGGAGCAGTAAGGCTCTGTCTCCAGATCTATAGGGCTGCTGATTTGAGAGAGCATCATATTTATTCAAAACCATCCTCAGCTGTGTGAGACCTTTACACATTTGTAAGTAAATAGAGTGGGATTATTCATGCTTCTTGTGCAGGCCCCATTCATTGCCTTCCCTAAAGGCTGTAGGCAACCCGAAAGTGAGAAGGTTCCAGCCAGTCAGAAGGGCAGCATTCATCACCAGGTGATTTGTTTACTGACATTCACCTAAAGGATTCCAGGCTGCACTGTAGAAGAATCACTAATCTGCCAGAAAAAAACATGGCTAATTTCTACTCATGCTTTGGAGACAACCTCCAGCAGGCAGCACCCCGAGGCAGGGAGGGAATTCAATACTTACCCCAGAGAACAGTATCATGGAGGGCCACCCTGGCTTGACTTCATACTGTCAACCCAGCATGCATAGCACTGCATGCTCCCAACCCAGAGAATACATAAAATCCAAAGAGATTCTCCTTGATTCCCAAGAGTTTAACAAGTCTCCACAATGTTTTTCTTCACTCCCAGGCTCCTTAAAGAGGTGATGCCAAGCTAATTGGATTTAGAAGCATGAAATACAAAGAACCCAGCTTAAAATCAGATTCTGATGCCAGGAAATACTCAAAAGCCTGGGCTTTTCTTGACTTAATCTCTTAAAAGAAGGCTCGTATAGTTTTCTAAGGATTAGGTAATCTAGCAGAAATCCAAACTATTTTTTCAGACTGTCCTAGATGCAAGGAATGATTGAAAAGGGGTATTTGAAGAAGGTGGCCTAATGCAGAAAGTCACCTTTCTGCAAAAGGGTGATAGAGGTGTCCCCCAAAGATTCAGATAAGTTCTGTTTTCACCAACGGACATTCAGCAACTCAAATGACTGGAAAGAGAGGTGATCTAGAGCACACAGTGGGCTTCATACTGGAGAAATTTCTGCAGAGATACAGTCTGTGGTTAAATATTTGAAATTTTTCTCTTGTCGAGCAAAGAGCAAACCCTGACTCAGGTCCTTTAATAAAGGATGCCCAGAACCCCTGTATGACCCTGAGCACATTGTAAAGCAGCAGTCAGACCCAATATGCTTCAGCATTTCAAAGAGAAGAGAAATGTGGAGTGGCAGCATGGAAATATGCAGACTCTGCCTCTTGCTCTTCAAAGCCCAAGACTTATAGCCAGTGTTTCTATCCAAGACTTCCTGTGGGAGAATTGCTGGCCATTTTGTTTTAATGACCTTTTGCATACTCTTTGTTAGTGTAAACTAAAAGCAGCACATGAGTGATGCTAGGTGATGGCTGACAAGCATTATGCTGGCTCTCGGTACTTTGTCTTGGAGACGTCATTCTCTCTTCTGGTCTAACCTTCACTGCTCCACTACTGATCTTTTCCCAGGCACAGCTCCTGCTTTGACCACAAGTTCAGAGAATACAAAAGCATAATTGATACAGACACTCCCTTTGCCTGGAAAGAAGGACCCCTGTCCTTCATCAGCCAATTGCTCCTCTACTCAATAAGCTATTTCTATGGCACTTATTTTTAAATGCCTGTGGTCAGAGGTTGTCAGATAAATCTAAGTGCACAGAGGCATAATCTGCATACTGACAAAACCATTTTAAGACCACACAAAAAATCTGCCAAAATATACTATGTTTTGAAAGTGGATAGCTAACAATGCAAATGTTAAGGCATTTTTTTGTAAGCATAATTAACTGAAGGACCCTCTCTAAGATGCATGTGAGACATGGATATCTGAGATTTACTTTTTTTTCAATTATAGAAATAAACTTAAACTAATTATTATAAAGTTTCCATATTATGACATTCTCAGAGAAGAGTTAATATTATTTAAAGTTGCTTATGACTCCTGCAAAGATGAGGCCAAATCAGTTAATTCAACAAGAAAATAATTTCAGAAATGATAAGCTGCCATCCCATCTTAAAATCACCATTGTATCAAAGACTAAGTAGGTTCAAATCTGCACCAAGGCCACCTTCATCCTCACCAAGCCCTGGATCCACTTGACCTTAGCTGTTGGTCATACTTTATTCCTTGGAGACAGAAGGAGTTGTGTCAAGAGATTCTTTGAAGAGAAAAGCCTTAGAAGAGGAAACTTTGGGTTAATACCTAGTAGTGCAATCTCTGTGTCATAGGGTAGCTCTATTTTTAATGTCTTGAGGAAACTCCATACTTTTTTCCAGAGTGGCTGTACCAGCTTGCATTCCCACCAACAGTGTAACAGCGTTCCCCTTTCTCCACAACCTCGCCAACACTTACTGTTTCCTGTCTTGTTAATTTTGGCCAATCTAACTAGTGTAAGGTGGTATCTCATTGTGGTTTTGATTTTACATTTCCCTGATGGCTAGTGACATTGATGTAGTAAAAAGGGGGCACATGCACCCCAGTTTTCATAGTAGCAATGTTCACAATAGCCAAGCTATGGAAGGAACCACGATGCCCTTCAACAGATGAATGGATAAAGATGTGGTACATACATACAACAGAATATTACTCAGCCATCAGAAAGGATGAATACCCATCATTTGCATCAACATGGATGGGGCTGGAGGGGTTTATGCTAAGTGAAATTAGTCAAGCAGAGAAAGACAATTATCATATGGTTTCTCCCACATGTAGAACAGAAGGAATAGAGGACCAGAGGGGAAGGGAAGGAAAACTGAATGAGAAGAAATCAGAGAGGGAGACAAACTATGGGAGACTCTGGACTCCGGGAAACAAACTAAGAGTTATAGAAGGGAGGGGATGCTGGGGTAACTGGGTGCTGGGTATTATTAACGAGGGTAACTGTCCGGATAAGCACTGGGTTTTATATGCAACTAACGAATCACTGAACACTACAACAAAAAATTATGATGTACTATATGTTGGATAACTGAACATAATAAAAGAAAAGAAAATTTTTAAGAGGGTAAACTCTAAGAAAGGGGCAACAGTGGCTGAAGAAGACACTTAACTGAAACCCATTTCTTGCCTGTTGTTGCTGAAATCTAGACGGCTGGGACCTGACCTAACATGGTGACACTTGTCACACTGGAGCAGCTGTGCCCCAGAGCAACAAGGTGGAGAGGCCTGAAAATGGTTGTATCTGACCAAGACATGTAGACTCTGGATTGCACAGCAATTGGGTCTTGTCTCCTACTTGGTAATCACTGCTACTGCTATGAGTTCCTCAGGGAGGACGTTTAAAATACAAGTGACAGAGAGAATTTAGGGGCAATTTTGTTGAATATCTGCTAAGCATCTGTGGAACAGTCTACATAAGGAAGATACTGAGAGAATAATACACCACCCTATACTTGGGGAGCTCCCAATCTACAAAGAAAGTCAAACAAATGTGTGACCAATTGTACAGAGACATTAAAATATGACAGCATTGCCTGGGTGGAACATAATGGGAATGGCAGACAATGAATATGGAAAGAGAGTTTCAAGACGGATGACACTGGTATGAGTTGATAAGTTAACCTTTAATTTTTCTGAAGCAGGGAACCACTGGATAGTTCAAATACAGAATGAGAGCTCTGCATTTATGTATGATTGTTCTGACAGCTCCTGCAAAGGTTTGATATAAGGAGTGGACATTTCACAGAGGAAGGATTGGTAAGAAGCTATGGATAACACAGTAGACAAGGGAAAGATGATAAGTAGTGCAGTGAAAGTGAGAAAGGAGAAAAGACATGGGTTCCAGAATCTTTAAGGAGAAAGGTAATTCACAAGAATTTGGTGAGTGACTGTAGGTCACCCGTGAAGGAAAAAAATGATGACATTTATGTTTCTAGCCAGGGGAACAGTGGCAAATGCTACTGAGAGGGGGGCAGTGGGAGGACAGAGAAGAGCAGACCCAATAAAGATGGTGCTACCTCACATAAAAGTGACTTAGGATAACCAGGGAGAGTTATCCCGCAGGCAATTAGGTCAAGGAAATAAAACTTGGGAAGACAGTCTATTTTGAAGATCAGGATTTTGGAGCTCTCAACCTACAGGCATTGTTTGAAACTGAAAAATCAAGCAACACTAAGTATACACAGCTTTGCCTAACGGCAAAAACTGGGCCAGGGGCTCAAGCCCTATTCTTCTTTTTCCCTCTACTATAAAGACAAAAAGAATATACCTCCTCTCTGTGGTACGCAGAACAATATTCCCCACAAAGATATCCAAGTTCTAATCCCCAGAACCTGTGTTAGATTACATGGCAAAGAGGAAACAACTGACCTTAAAATAGAGATTATCCTGTATTATTTGGATGAGCTCACATACTCATAGTAGTCCTTTTAAGTAGAAGACAGAACTAGAAGAGAAGGTCAGAACCGGAAAAAAACAAATGTGAGAACTCAACCCAATCGTGATGGCTTGAAAATGAAGAGGCCAAAAGCCAAGAAATGCAAGTGGCCTCTAGAAGCTGGAAAAGGCAAGAAAATGAATTCTACCTTAGATGCTCCAAAAGAAACTCAGTACTACCAACATCTTGACTTTAGCCCATTTAGTACTGCTGACATCCAGTACTATAACTCTCTCTCATTTTTCCTTCGTAGGCCTTACCTCCTTTCCACATCTCTTTCTGTCTCTACGTTCAATGCTCCCCTCTACCTGACCACCAAGCCACCACCATTTGGGGACACTTCTGAGAGGAACAAACCCTTGCCTAGAAGGATCTCTCTTAGGAGCCAGCAATGGCAGGGAATCTTGCTGAGAGAATGTGCAGCTGGCCATGCACCTACCCAGACTGAAGGTGCTGTCAGGACCAATACCTGGGAGGGAGTGAAGATAGCAGGATTGACCAGAAGGCTATGATATAAAGGCCCGAGATAGTACCCTTGTAAACTAAGGAGCTAGGATGGCCCTCAGGGCTATCTGGACTTGGACAAAGAACCAGACATTCTAAAATCAATCATCCACTGGATGTGGGTTACTCCTCCCAAAGGGGACTAGGCAAGGCAGCTCTCTTCAGCTAAAAGTAATGGAAGAATGGGGTGAGTCGCAGCTATGAGCTCAGCCATCAGCATTCCCATGGTTGAAAAAACTGAAGACTTCAGCTCTGCAAGTGAGTAGCTGGATGCTGCATTCAGTAGCCAACATGTCCCCCCAACATCTCCCCCCAACATCATGGTTGTTTTCATTCCCCTCCTTCGCACCTCTGCCTCCTAGACCTAACTTAGACACTACCACCCCACTGTACCCCTTCCTCAGCCATAGGGCTCTCACCTATTCTATAGACCCCAAGTGGACATCGCACTTCCCTCACCTCGAATTTTACATGACTTGCTGTCTCTGCAAATTGTTAACCAGGGTTCCTTCCCCACATGCACCAGCTAAGAATGGCCTAAAGGATTTCCTTTGCTTCTTCAACCCTGACATCTTCTAATCTTCATCTGCTCAACCTGCCTCCCTAACATACACACACATAAACACACAGACACACATGGCAATGGTCCATAAAGCATAAGGCTAACCATGCCAATATAGGGTTTTCTGGGTTTTAGATACTTGATTGATACATAGGAAAAAGAAATGATGGTGGATTTAATCCCCAAATGAGGGGAATGAACTGGGGTGACAGGTACATAAATTTCGGATATGTGTTAAAATTCTCCTGCTCCCAATACCCAGACTACAGGAAAGGTGCTGTTCTTCTGACCTAGCATAGAAATCTCCAGCTGGTTTTGCTGCAGAATGATCACAGCACTGGATGAGCAGCAAACTCTAAAACTCATCCAGCACCAGAACCAGAGCAGTTATGATATGGGACTCCTGAGTTTGCCCTTCTTTACTTCCCAGCCGTGGTCCTTCCAGCTAAATTGCCTCTCAACTATATGTGACATAAACTTTCAGGTTCTTGGTTCCCTGTTTAATAGTCAGACAAATAATGGTCTTAATTGCTTGTGAAAGACCTATAAGATTTTAGAAGGAAAAGCTAATGAAATGGGAAGAGAGTAAAACAGCTCTGGCTTGCACTATCCGAATAAAGAGCCCCACTGGCTTATATCAGGTGACCCTTGATTTTTGCTTTATCTTTCTTACCTTTTCATTTCGTTGGTTATAGCCACGGGGGTGACAGAGCAGAGAATACCACTTAGTGAGCTGTTATTGGTCTGAAACTGTCTTACTGCTTTGTGGAAAGAAATTGTAGGAAGCATTTTTAGATATTGATATCTGTCAGAGAAAGTACAGTCATTCATAGAGGGTTTAATGGGTCAATTTTGCAGAGAGAATCAACCACCTGGAATCTTCACTTTCTTATTTTCAAACATTGGCTTCACCCAGGTTTCACAAAACGGGCCCTGGAATCTCTGACCCTCATGTTCGCCCCCCACCCCTGCCCCAAATTTGGGGGAAATAGTCCCATTTGATTGTGATCTGTTAATCACTCATTCTCCAATTTATTTCATTTGTAAATGGGAACTTAGCTGATTTTATTATTCTGCATTATTAAGCATTGTCTGTTTCCAGATGGTCTGTGGAGCAGGTCTGAGCTGAGTGTTTGTGTCATTGGGCCTTTGCTAATCTATCACCGGGGGCACATGTTCTGCAGGCTTCACTTTCAATAACTGGTCTGTGTTTTTCCAAATGGATTTACATTTTTATGTTCGACTGATGACTTCTCTAGAGACACATAACACGAACGTCTGGCTCACTATTATTATATGTACAAGTCATAAAGCTATGTAATAAGACTCATAAAAACATGCAAATAGTACTTTTCCAGGGAAGAAAGGAACATGATCACCCCTAAAATCAGAAGCTTTGCAAAGCTGATCACCCCACTGGGAAATGACAGGAAGGAAAAGAAAACTTCCTCTGGGATGTCCATTCATAGATAGGAGAGATAGATGATAGATACATAGATACATAGATAGACAGGCTGGCCAGCCCAACAAATGCAGATTTTTGTGTGGCTGGGGAGCCAGCTCTAGGGGTCTCAGCTCTGTCCTGCTCTCAGCTGAAATGTGTTTTCCCTGCTCCCTACTATGAACCCCTATCATTCACACTCTCCAGTCCTGGAAACTCAATCTTGAGGTCTATCTCCTCATTTAAAATTCTTCCTTTCATTCAGTGGCCCCTCTCCACTGGAGCCCTCTCTCACTCAACACAGTTTGCTCTTGATTTTATATTCAGCCTGTGGTTTTTCTTCTGTAGGAGGTTCATGACATTTTCTTCAAAAAAGATCTCAAGCTCTTCAAGAATATATACTTCTTCTCATTCACTTCCTCCTCCAACATGCCCTACTTACTCTGGAGTTCATCCAACAGTTGTCACAATCAGTAGACACTAAATAAAAGTGCACATGTTAGGTATTCAAAGCATGTTCACAAATGGATTCTCAACATCTCTCCGTGCTTACCTTCAATCCATTCTCCATCCTGCAAACACAGTGGATTTTTCCAACGTGGATCTGATCACATCACCCACCAGCTTAATAACCTACTTGACAAGTTCTCCAAAGTCCTGCTAAGTGTAGCTACTGCCCTCTTCCACAGCTCACCTTATATCCCTGCCTCAGCTCTCCTTGCTCCAAACACACAAACACAGCTACTTTCTATTCTTCACACACAAGGATTTCCCCTGCTTCAGATACCTCAGTCAGGCTATTTCTCTGTGTAGAGTGCTATTCCCCCTTATTTGATAGTTAACATCTGCTAAGTGATTTACTTATCATTCAGTTCTCAATTATTAAGTATTCCTTCTCTCTGGAAGTATTCCCTGATCCTCTAAATTCACATGGCACCTGATACTTCTCCTTTGTAGTAATTTCCATAGTTATAATTAATTTATGTAATTACTGAACTAATTTCTATTGACCTGTGGAAGCTGTTTCATAATGACAGGGACCTTACCTCAGCTTAGAGCTTAGCATGGTTTCTGGCATATAATAAGCACTCTATAAACATTCTTTAATAAACAAATAAATAAACATAATATATGACACAGTTTAATTTGCTTCAGTCATCTCTACTCTCTATTCTTTTTTGGTCCAGGCATCTTGAGTCTTTGGTAAAATATAGGTCGTAAGTACCTCAAAACATTTACACCACTACACCACAGAACTGCCCCAGGGATGCCCCGATGACTCTCAGTACCTGCTTTATAACTTCCCTCAGTCACATAGTTGAGCAGCAACAGCAATGCCAAAAGATCCTGAGAGAGATGACCAGTGCATGGAGAGAAATACAACACTGCTGAAAAATCTGTCCTTCCTGAAATGTCCTCTCCCCTCGGCTTCCATGCTTCCATGTTCTCTGGACTCCCTTCTCCCTTCTGACCTCTCCCTCTAGGCTTCCTCCCCAGACTTATTGACCTAGGTCTGTCCTATAAATGTTAATGATCTGTTTTGGACCTATTTTTGGAGCTTTCTTGTCTTACTCTGAGTTTTGGATTTATATGTTCAGCTACTTCCTGCACATTGCCCACCCCCAGAACCTCAGTTCATGTAAAAACTAACTTTTCCTCTTCATTCTTCACTCTCAAATGAAAACAAAATAGAAAAAAAATCTCTTTCCTTCCTGGTTCCCTATCTCAGAGAATGATACCACTTTGGGTTCTTTGTGATTCAAGTCATCCAACTCTGAGAAATCCTTGACCATGTCGCAATCCCTACAACTAATTAAACCCCAGGTCCAACGGCTATCACCTTCTAGATGTCTCTCAAATCTGCCCACTCCCTGCCATCACCACTGCCACTACACAGATCAGTGTCACCGTCTTCCTCCTGGACAACTATAATAGCTTCCTATCTAGTCATCCTGCCCTTTTAATTGCTTTAACTATAAGCCCATTTCCACATTGCAGCCAGAATGAAATTTCTAGAATAAAAATCTGACCATGCCATTTCCCTAATGCATCACTGATTCTCCATTGATCTCCACATTATATCCAACAGCACAGCATGGCATTCTCCTGTTGCTTCTCCCATCAGTCCCTGTGGTCTACCCCTCCTGAAACACTTGCTTCCTTAAGATGATTTCTGTCATCTCTGGGTTTTACATGCATTCCTCTCTCTGCTTGTCTGTTCCTACTTGATCTTCAAGTGTTAATATAAATATTAACTTTTCTGTAGAGATTTCCTGATTCTGCTTGGATTAGGGTAGTCATTCCTCCTCTACACACAGGAGGAACAGCAACTCAAAGCAACCAGCCACCTGTGTTACCCTAATGCTTACATTGGGATCTTCATCTCTTTACTCTTTGCTTATGATCTTCAGCTCTCATACAGTCCCCTCTTTGCTGCTAATTATTAACAGTTCATGTTTTGGGCTTATACCAAAGACATGATCCCTTTGCCCAAAAATCTTCAACCTTAAATTCTTCAAGATGAAGAAGTCAGGCAAAACTGACCATAGGTAAAAAGGCAAATTCAAATGACATTTGTACCTAAATGTTTATTCAGATTTAGAAGATATGAGTATAGATCTTATTCCATATGGAGAGGGAGGCAAGTAATAAATTGTGGATAGGACTTTGAAATGAAGACAGATGTTAAACACAATGCCCAAGGTATGTTATAGGATCCTCAATGCTATTAGACTGTGGGCAGGACCCATGTCCACCTTGCTCATTATTGCCAACCCCAGTGAAACAGTTGTTGAAAGAATGGGTTATAAAAATAAACACTAGATATAATTAACAAAAAACAAACTACAGAATTCATCATTTGAAATATCTTTCTCCTCAATACCTCATTGATTATTTATGAAACAAGAAATTTCTATAATGAAAGATGAACAAACATACTAAAGCATCTCTTACCAAGTCAACTGTGTGTATGGATTGAGCACTGAGGGTATGTAGAACTGAAGAAGGAACACCTGCAGCCTAGTAGATGAGTACTGGGCTGGCAGTTATAAAGCTCCACCCCATAGGGCCTTCACACATCTCCTATCCTTTCTGCAACTTGGTGTCCTTTCCAGAGAGCCTGGGATAGTCATACTTTGTGAGGTTGATGTGAAAGATGAAGGAAATAACAATTTTGAGACCACACATCTCATAACAGATGCTCATAAATATCAGTTTTATTATTTATTTCATAAAACAAGACTCCTTTCCTTGGTGAACTCAGCAGTTGGCAGGAGAGGTAAGCACATACATACATAATAAACTAAAAGGTCATGTGGGATGGGATCAAAGCCTCCAGGAAAGAGGAGTAGGAACGTTCATAGAGTGGGCTGTCCCGAGAGTAGGAAATAGTGTGCAGTGCTACAATGAGAGCCTGCCACCTCCCAGGTACTCCTTTCCTCCTATGCACACCAGTCTTGGCTGCCAGCCCCTACTTGGACTGATGAGCTGTTCTCCACTAATGCCGTCAACTTGTTAGGCCAAGAGTACAATATACTCCATGTGAAATCAATGAAAGCCTTACTACTGCCTCTAGTTTTAATATATTAGTGAGTCCCCCTCTGAAATATAATTTTATCTATAGCAATAAGGCCAAACAAAGATGTCAAATCATTAAATACAATTCAGTGTCCCTTAACTCTTCAGGTTATTTCTTTTGAAAAGTTTATTTCCCAATTCCCCCCTTCCCTCACTTGTAATTCTAAGTCGGATTCCTGGCCTTCAGTAGAATGGGAAGCACACCCTATACTCCAGATATGTGCCTTGTCTTCCATACGAGTTAGGCACTAGGCAGAAGAACAAGTTTATGCCAAAGCCCTAGCGCCACCCCAACTGGACAGGCACCTGCAGGCCCTTGCCTTCTCTGATCCTTTAAAATGAAATGTACTCCTCATATTGAATATGCCACCCTTCCTTAGCTTTCACCCACCCAAATGCACACCCCAAATCCACTCTATTCCTCTTTTAGAACAGAACTTGTCACCTCTTCTGAGAAACTGTCTCAAATCCCTTCTGAGAAATTTTCACTTTGGCTACTCTTTACTGGCCTATAGGTACAAACTAGGGATATTCACATGTCTAATATTTTGTTTTGCTATAGAAACTCAGTCCCTGCCAAGAATTCCCACCAAGACCTTCTGATTGTTTCCTATGCAGTGTCTTGCAGTGCCTCACATATGGTCTTGGATAAGTCTGCCTCCAGTGGGAACCCAGTCTCCACCACTGTTCTGGCAGTCTTCCATCAAGCTCCATTGCTTTTCCCCTGAAAACTGTGGTCTCCCTAGGGTCTTCTCATGCATCTATGAACCCCACAACCTCCATCCTGCTCTGGAGACACTGTGCTCTCCACCAGGTCTTGTTCACTACCCTTGTACCCCCATATACCACCACTGATGTATTTGAGCAACATTCCCAAAGTATTCTCCCAAGATCAGAGTTTCACAGAATACCACATGCATTCTATAGATTTTTTTTTTAAATGCTGGATTCCATGGTTAAGTCAGTTGAGGGATTCTAAACTACTGTTTCTCAAAGTGTGGTCCTTAAACCAGCAGTACCAGCATTGCTTGGTATCTTCTGAAAATGTAGAAACTTGGCTCTACCCAA
>PISX010014559.1:0-52604 GCA_004024625.1 Mellivora capensis
TTATGTTACTGAATAATTCATTTTTTCTAATAAAAAGTAAAGTCTATTTCAATCACCATGCCTATAAAGATCATAGGAATGGGTCAACCTGTTAGTTTTGTGCCCCTTACTAATCCATTAACATAATCCAGATAATTTTTATTTCATAATAAAAATCTCATTCAGTTATTCATTGTCAACTAGAGACATAGGATCCCAAATAAAAGACAGTTTGTAAAAAAAACAAAAGCAAAAACAAAACTCAAGTGAAACGGAAGGAAAGTTTAATTTGTTTGCTTTTATTCCACGAAGAAAGAGAACTGGTGCATGAATCTCCAGTATCCTCAGCCTTGGATTCCAAAAGGGCCGAAATGGCTGCGTGGAGTGACAATTACTTTGCAAATGGGTCTGCATTGAGATCAGTGCTCTTTAAACCTAACTGAAGGAAGTAAAGCAAGAAAAAGGCAGATTAAGAGAGCAGCAAGGTGGCCAAACAGCTTGATTTACTCTCACATCTCAGAAACTTTCATTAAGATTTACATCATGATGCTGACCTAAGTGCCAAAGCAATTTTTTCATAGCTGAACAAAAAAGCTAATACTCTCTACTTGGGTCAGGTAACCTTTTTCTTGCTCAGAGCAAGTAATGAGTTTGCCTCATGTGAGTGAGACTGACCAATGGACATATATTGCTGTATTCCAGGGAAGCAGGTTCTCCATGTGATAAATCTGTGTTCCACTTATTAAGTATTTTTTTTAAAGCTCTCATTTTCTACATTTTTCTTAGTGAGCTTAAGAAAGGCTATACACAGTTATGTTTCCTTCCTTCCTTCCTTCCTTCCTTCCTGTGAAGTCTGACATTAAAATGTCCAACATGATTTTCAAAAGCACCTGAAAAAAAAATGGCCCAATACCTCAGGAAACAAGTTGTTAAAATATAACTTAAAAAAAAAAAAAAAGGAAACACATAACACATACAACACAAAGCCTCCCTCTGTTAAAAGTATTTAAGCAGTGGCAGAAGTTAATTAGAATGTTGTTTTATGTAATTGATTCCAGAAAAACTGATTTTTTTAAGCAAGAATAATCATAGAAAGACACTATAGAGAAACAAAATGACTGTCTTATAAACTGTTGTATTAATAGTTTCAAAGAAGTAAGATATGTAGTAATCATAATGTAAACTAGTGAATGACATCAATGCTATTCAGTGGGGATTAGTATAAGAACCATTTCAGCCAGACAGAAATAGAATTTCAGTCCCTCTAGTCTTGACTTGGTCATATCAGGGAATTTTCTTTTCCTAACTTCAACCAACTGGTTCTCTTGGGCTAATACATACAGTCTCCCATGTGAATGTTTAAAAAAAAAAGTATTTCTTGCTCAGTAAAGAAGTTTTAGAGAGGTATATTACTTATTTCACAATAATAGCAAAAAAACCACCTCATTTTGTATAAATTACACAAATCAAATAATTAAATTTAAGGTAAAATAAAAATGAGAATTAAGAGCCCAATCATTAGGATATACTATGTTATAAAATAGTGGATTTCCACTAAAGTGAGAGAAATAATGTTCTTTCTGGCAGTATTGAAGCTTATCAGTGCCAATATTTCCATTTTTACAGAAAAGATGACTTGATAGAAAACTTTTCTTTTTTCTTTTTTTTAAGTTAACATATAATGCATTATTTGTTTCAGGGGTACAGGTTTATGAATTATCAGTCTTACACAATTCACAGCACTCACCATAGCACGTACAGTCCCCAATGTCTATAACCCAGCCACCTGATCCCACGCCCCCCCAACAACCCTCAGTTTGCTTCCTGAGTTTAAGAGACTCTTATGGTTTGTCTCTCTCTCTTATCCCATCCTGTTTCATGATTCCCTCCCTTACCATGCTGATCCCCTGCCCTGCCTCTCAAATTCCTCATATCAGAGAGATCATATGATAATTGTCTTTCTCTGACTTATTTCGCTTAGCATAATACCCTCTAGTTCCATCCACATCATTGCAAATGGCAAGATTTCATTTTTTGACGACTGCATAGTATTCCATTGTGCATATATACCACATCTTCTTTATCCATTCATCTGTTGATGGACATACAGGCTCCTTCGTAGTTTGGTTATTGTGGACATTGCTGCTATAAACATTTGGGTACATGTGCTCCTTCAGATCATTAAATCTGTATGTTTAGAGTAAATACCCAGGAGTGCCAGTGCTAGGTTGTAAGGTAGCTCTCTCTTCAACTTTTTGAGGAGGCTCCATGCTATTTTCCAGAGTGGCTGCACCAGCTTGCATTCCCACCAACAGTGTAGGAGGGTTCCCCTTTCTCCGAATCCTCGCCAGCATCTATTATTTCCTGACTTGTTAATTTTAGCCATTCTGACTGGTGTGAGGTGGTATCTCATTGTGGTTTTGATTTGTATTTTCCCTGTGATGCCGAGTGATGTGAAGCACTTTTTCATGTGTCTGTTGGCCATCTGGATGTCTTCTTTGCAGAAGTGCCTGTTCATGTCTTCTGCCCATTTCTTGTTTGGATTATTTGTTCTTTGGGTGTTGAGTTTGATAAGCTCTTTCTTGATTTTGGATACTAGCCCTTTATCTGATATGTCATTTGCAAATATCTTCTTCCATTCTGTCAGCTGTCTTTTGGTTTTGTTAACTGTTTCCTTTGCTGTGCAAAAGCATTTGATCTTGATGAAGTCCCAATAGTTCATTTTTGCCCTTGCTTCCCTTGCCTTTGGTGATGTTCCTAGGAAGAAGTTGCTGTGGCTGAGGACGAAGAAGGCCTATGTTCTCCTCAAGGATTTGGATGGATTCTTGTCTCACATTGAGGTCTTTTATCCATTTTGAGTCTATTTTTGTGTATGGTGTAAGGAAATGGTCCTGTTTCATTCTTCTGCACGAGGCTGTCCAATTTTCCCAACACCATTTGTTGAAGAGACTGTCTTTTTTCCGTTGGACATTCTTTTCTGCTTTGTCAATGATTAGTTGACCATAGAGTTGAGGGTCTATTTCTGGGCTCTCTATTCTGTTCCATTGATCCATGTGTCTGTTTTTTTGCCAGTATCATACTGTCTTGATCATTACAGCTTTGTAATAGAGCTTGAAGTCTGGAATTGTGATGCCACCAAATTCAGGTTTCTTTTTCAACATTTCTCTGGGTAGTCAGGATCTTTTCAGGTTTTATATAAATTTTAGGATTATTTGTTCCATTTCTTTGAAAAAAGTTGATGGTACTTTCATAGGGATTGCCTTATATGTTTATGTTGCTCTAGATAGCATAGACATTTTAACATTAGTTCTTCCAATCCATGAGCTGGGACACTTTTCCATTTCTTTGTGTCTTCCTCAATTTCTTTCATGAGTACTCAATAGTTTTCTGAGTACAGATTCTTTGCCTCTTTGGTTAGTTTTTTTCCTAGGTATTTTATAATTTTGGGTGCAATTGTAAATGTGATCGACTCCTTGATTTCTCTTTGTTCTGTCTTGTTGGTGTATAGAAATGAAAATTATTTCTGTGCATTGATTTTATATCCTGACATTTTACTGAACTCCTGTAAGAGTTCTAGCAGTTTTGGAGTGGAGTCTTTTGGGTTTTCCATTTAAAGTATCCTATCATCTGCAAAGAGAGAGCTTGACTTCTTCTTTGCTGATTTAGATACCTTTTATTTCTTTTTGTTGTCTGATTCCTGCAGCTAAGACATCTAGTACTATGTTGAATAGCAGTGGTGATAGTGGACAGCCCTGCTCTGTTCCTGACCTTAGCTGGCAGCTTTTCCCCATTGAGAATGATATTTGTTGTGGGTTTTTCATGGCTTCGATGATATTGAGGTATATACCCTCTATCCCTACGCCTTGAAGAGTTTTGATAAAAAAGGATGCTGTACTTTGTCAAATGCTTTATCAACATCTATTGATAATATCATATGGTTCTTGTTCTTTCTTTTATTAATATATTGTATCACACTGATTGATTTGCAGATGTTGAACTGACCTTGCAGCCCTGGATAAATCCCACTTGGTCATGGTCAATAATCCTTTTTAATGTACTGTTGGATCCTATTGGCTAGTGTTTTGGTGAGAATTTTCACATCTGTGTTCATCAAGGATGTTGGTCTGTAATTCTCCTTTTTGGTGGGGTCTTTGTCTGGTTTTGGCATCATGGTAATGCTGGCCTCATAAAATGAGTTTGGAAGTTTCCCTTCCATTTCTACTTTTTGGAACAGTTTCAGGAGAATAGGACTTTATTCTTCTTTAAATGTTTGGTAGAATTCCCCTAGGAAGCCCTCTGGCCCTGGGCTCTTGTTTGTTGGGATTTTGATGACTGCCTCAATTTCCTTACTGGTTATGGGTCCGTTCAGGTTTTCTATTTCTTCCTGGTTCAGTTTTGGTAGTTTATATGCATCCATTTCTTCCAGATTGTCAAATTTGCTGGCATATAGTTGCTCATAATATGTTCTTATAATCGTTTGATTTCTTTGGTGTTGGTTGTGATCTGTCCTCTTTCATTCATGACTTTGTTTATTTGGGTCCTTTCTCTTTTCTTTTTGATAAGTCTGGCCAGGGGTTTATCAATCTTATTAATTCTTTCAAAGAACCAGCTCCTAGTTTCGTTGATTTGTTCTATTGGGGTTTTTTTTTTTTGTTTCTATTTCATTAATTTCTGCTCTGATCTTTATGATTTCTCCTGGTGGGTTTAGGTTTTCTTTGCTGTTCTTTCTCCAGCTCCTTTAGGTGTGTGGTTAGGTTGTGTACTTGAGACCTTTCTTTTTTCTTGAGAAAAGTTTGTATCGCTATATACTTTCCTCTCAGGACTGTCTTTGCTGTGTCCCACAGATTTGGAACAGTTGTATTTTCAGTATAATTTGTTTCTATGCATTTTTTCAATTCTTCTCTAATTTCCTGGTTGACCCATTCATTCTTTAGTCGGATGCTCTTTAGCCTCCATATATCTTTCCCACTGTCCTCTTGTGATTGAGTTCTAGCTTCAGAGCATTGTGGTCTGAAAATACATAGGGAATGATCCCAGTCTTTTGATACTGGTTGAGACCTGATTTGTGACTGAGGATATGACCTATTCTGGAGAATGTCCCATGTGCACTAGAGAAGAATGTGTATTCTGTTGCTTTGGGATGGAATGTTCTGAATATATCTGTGATGTCCATCTGGTCCAGTGTGTTATTTAAGGCATTTATTTCTTTGTTGATCTCTTTCTTGGATGATCTATCCATTTCAGTGAGGGGGTGAGGGGTGTTAAAGTCCCCTACTATTATTGTATTACTGTTGATGTGTTTCTTTGATTTTGTTATTATTTGGTTTATATCGTTGGCTACTTCCTTGTTAGGGGCATAGATATTTAAAATTGTTAGATCTTCTTGTTGGACAGACCCTTTGAGTATGATATAGTGTCATCTATATCATCTCATCTCTTACTATAGTCTTTGGCTTAAAATATAATTGATCTGATATAAGGATTGCCACCCCAGCTTTCTTTTGATGTCCATTAGCATGGTAAATTGTTTTCCACCCCCTCACTTTAAATCTGGAAGTGTCGTTGGGTCTAAAATGAGTTTATTTTAGACAACATATTGATGGGTTTTATTTTTTTATCCATTCTGATACCCTGTGTCTTTTGATTGGGTCACTTAGCCCATTCACATTCAGAGTAACTATTGAAAGATAAGAATTTAGTGTCATTGTATTGCCTGTAAGGTGACTGTTGCTGTATATTGTCTCTGTTCCTTTCTAGTCTACTCCTTTGAGGCTCTCTGTTTGCTTAGAGGACCCCTTTCAATATTTCCTTTAGGGCTGGTTTGGTTTTTGCAAATTCTTTTAATTTTTGTTTGTCCTGGAAGCTTTTTATCTTTCCTTCTATTTTCAATGACAGCCTAGCTGGATATAGTGTTCTTGGCTCCATATTTTTCTTGTTTAGTGCTCTGAACGTATCATGCCAGTTCTTTCTGGCCTGCCAGGTCTCTGTGGGTAAGTCCACTGCCAATCTAATATTTCTACTGTTGTATGTTACAGACCTCTTGTCCTGAGATACTTTCAGGATTTTCCCTTTGTCACTGAGACTTGTAAGTTTTACTATTAGATGATGGGGTGTAGACCAATTTTTATTGATTTTGAGGGGGGTTCTCTGTGCCTCCTGGATTTTGATGCTTTTCCCCTTTGCCATATTAGGAAAATTCTCTATTATAATTTACTCCAGTATACCTTCTGCCCTCCTGCCTTCTTCTTCTGGAATCTCAATTGTTCTAATAATGTTTCATCTTATGGTATCACTTATCTCTCACATTCTCCCCTCATGTTCCAGTAGTTGTTTGTCTCTCTTCTGCTCAGCTTCTTTATTCTCTATCATTAGGTCTTCTATACCACTAATTCTCTCTTCTGCCTCATTTATTCTAGCAGTAAGGGCCTCCATTTTTTTATTGTACCTCATTAATAGCTTTTCTAATTTCAATTTGGTTAGATTTTAGTTCTTTTATTTCTCCAGAAAGGAATTTTATTTCTCCAGAAAGGGATTCTCTAGTATCTTCCATGGTTTTTTTTAGCCCATCTAGCACCTTGATAATCATCATTCCAATCTCTAGTTCTGACATATTACCAATGTTTGCATTGATTAGGTCCTTAGCCATTGGTACTGCCTCTTGTTCTTTTCTTTGCCATGAGTTTTTCTGCCTTGCCATTTTATCCAAATAAGAATATATGAATGAGAGAATAAAATACTGGGGTGCCTGGGTGGCTCAGTGGGTTGAAGCCTCTGCCTTTGGCTCGGGTCATGATCTCAGGGTCCTGGGATTGAGCCCCGCATTGGGCTGTCTGCTCAGCAGGGAGCCTGCTTCCCCCTCTCTCTCTGCCTGCCTCTCTGCCTACTTGTGATCTCTGTCTGCCAAATAAATAAATAAAATCTTTAAAAAAGAGAGGATAAAATACTAAAAGGGTGGCATAGAGCCCAGAAAAATATACATTAGCAAATCAGAAGAGACCCAAAACCAGGGGGAGAGGGAAGAGGGGGGTAAATAAAAATTAAAAAAGCAAAAAATTTAAAAATGTGTGTATTACACTGGTGAATAGAACAGAGCCACCCACTTAACTTTGGGTGTATTCTGGTCTCTTAGAAAAAAACCACCTTCCAAAATTAAAAAAAAACAAACAAACAACCTACATATATACACAAATAAGGGTGAACATGGTGAAGGGATGGAATATGACTGTAAAGATGAAAATTTTGAAAAGTTTCTAAAAAAGGAATTGATAAGATAAATTGTTTGGAAAAAAAAGAAAGAATTTGATCAGGATGGAGACTAGAACAAAGCCATGTGCTAGATTTAGGGTATATTTTGATCTATTAGAAGAAATTGTATCTCAAAATTTTAAAGGAAAAAAAAACCTATGTGTACAAAAAATAAGGTTAAATACAATGAAGTGATGAAATATGACTACAACAAAGAAAATTTTAAAATATATTTTTTAAAGATTTTATTTATTTGACACACAGAGAGACATCACAAGTAGGCAGAGAAGCAGGCAGAGAGAGAGAGGGAAGAAGGCTCCCTGCAGAGCAGAGAGCCTGATGCAGGGCTCAATCCCAGAGATCATGAGATCATGACCTGAGCCAAAGGCAGAGGCTTAACCCACTGAGCCACCCAGGTGCCCTAAAAATATTTTTTAAAAGGTATTGTTGATATAAAATAGTTTAAAAATATTAAAAGGGGAAAGAGGAAATGTTAAAAACAATAGAATAAGAAAAATAATAAAATTTTAAAAATTTAACTTTGCAAGACTAAAGGATCATGGGAAAAAAGCCATGGATTCTATATGTTGCTTTCCCCTGGCTCTGGAGTTCTGTAGTTCTTGTTGACTGGTGAACTTGGTCTTGGCTGGATGTTCTTGCCAACCTTCTGGGGGAGGGGTCTGTTGCAGTGATTCTCAAATGTCTTTGCCTAAGGTGGAATTGCACCGCCCTTGCCAGGGGCCAGGCTAAGTAATCTGCTCTGTTCGCTCTTGGTAGGTTTTGTTCCCTGAATGCTTTCCATAGAGCTTTGTAGGACAGGAATGAAAATCTTGGCCTCCCAATCTCCGGCCCCATAGGAGCCAAGAGCTTAGTCCCCACTCCTCAGTGCACCCTCAGAGAAAAGCAGTCAATCCCTACTGTCTCCCTTGTCTCTGGCTGCACTCCATGCTCACCCAGCCTGTGACCAGGCATTTCTATCTCTGGTGCACGGTCCTGTTTGGAGTCCAAACCCAGCAGATTCCTGCCGCACGCTCCAGAGCCCCTCCTCTTGGAGGAGGAAGGAGGGGGTCTCTCTCTGGATCTGCCACTTCTGTGGCCCCTGCTCAAAAAGCAGTGGTCCAACTGTGCCTTGGATCACTGTTTAAGGTAATCCCAAGCTAAGAGCACACTCTTCAACTCCATCTCTGCAGCCAGCTTCCCTGCTCCAATACCTGGCAGTGCAGCCAACTCAGATACCCCCAGTCTTTCTGTGACCCCTGTGGGTCCTGAGATCACATTGTCACCATGAGGGCTCCACTCCCACTTAGCCTCTGGAATGATGTCCCTCAGTGGAGCAGAAAGTTCTGATTTTGTGATCTGCTGCTCCACCGCTTGCCAGGAGCCAACCCCTCCCCCTGTGGTCTATCTTCCTGTTGCTTTGGATTCACTTCTCCGCACATCCTACCTTCCAGAAAGTGGTCAATTTTCTGTTCCTAGAATTGTTGTTCTTTTCTATCTCCTGTTGAGTTTGTAGGTGTTCAGAATGGTTTGATAACTATCTAGCTGAACTCCTGGGACCTGATGTCATTTCAGTGTGCTACTCCTCCACCATCTTGCTTCCACCTTGAACTATTGGGTTTTAATATACAAAAATACATAGAGAAATACAGATCTATATATGTGTGTAGGTGTGTATGCTATATATACATATTCCTTTGCTCTCTCCACTTAGGCATGGTGCCAGTGAAAATTCCCCAAGGCATTGAGCATAAGTAGTAACAGATATTGGATTTAAACATCATTATCCAGTTAAAGGAACCAGGGTTCCTAAGAGAAATGTCTGATTCCAGGGTTAAGGCAGGAAATGTATAGACATGTCTGAAACATTTTGTTGTGCTGGAAAGCAATGAAGTGTTCAAAGAGTAGTGAGATCATGCCAAAAAATACACAGGAGCCAGCTTCAGGGAGCTCCCAGTAGGCAAATCTTGGACAATATGAACACTAAATAAAAATGACAGTGTGGATCATAGCCTATTGAATAAAATAGGAAACCATAGTCTCTTACGATGAATGAGTAAATTAAAACATTTGAGGAAACATAATTATCTAGCTTTATAAGGCAAATGCTTAATACAAAGTTTAAAAAAGTAACTTGAAAATGGAGATCCTGGCAGCTATTTTAATCAAGGGATCAAAAGGAACATTAGCAGTAAAGGGACAAACAAAAATTTGTGCATTGCATTATAAGATGTAGTGAGCACAGAGTGTCGCTTTTGTGCTTTTTTGCCAATGATGTATAACCTGAATCTAATCATGAAGAAACATTAGACAAAATCAAACCGAGTGACATTTTACAAGATAATGTTTCTGTAATCTCTAAAAGTGTTAAGGTCATCAAAGCCAAGGAATGACTGAGGAAATGGTCCAGTCTGAAGGAGGCAATATAGCTAAAGGCAACACATAATCTTGATTCACACTTCAAGAAAATTACTGAGACAATAATTGGTGAAACATGATTAGAGGCTGAGGATTATAAGGAAAGTGTCAGGGTTAATGCTTTAATATTGGTTGTAGTACTGTGGTTACACCAGAGAATGTACTTGTTAGCAGTGAACACATGCTAAAGTATTGGGGACACAGGGTTGCAAATAATTCTAAAATGCTTCAGAGGAAAAATGGTCTTTACTGTATTTGTAGTTTTTCTGTAAGGTCAAGGTTATTTCAAAGTAAAAAACATGTTTTACTTTTATTGAGGTGTAGTTGACATGCAATGTTATTTTAGTTTCAGGTGTAAAACATAGTGATTTGATAATTCTATACACTGTTCAGTGATTTCCATGCTAAACAGTTACTATCTGTCTCCATACCATGTTATTACAATATTATCGACTATATTCTTTGTGCTGTACTTTTCATCTCTATGATCTATTTTATAACTGGAAGTTTGTAACTCTTAATCTCCTTCACCTATTTCATCAGTCCCATCCTCACACCTTTCCTCTAGCATCTACCAGTTTGTTCTCTGTATTTAAGAGGCTGTTCTGTTTGTTCATTTGTTGTTTTAGATCCTACTATAAGTGAAATTTTATGGTATTTTATTCCCTGTGTGACTTATTTCACTTAGTGTAATACCCTCTAGGTCAATCCATGTTGCAATTTGCAATATATCATTATTTCTTATGGCTGAGTAATATTCTATTTTATATATATTCCACATCTTTATTCATTTATTGTGGGGTTTTTTTGTTTCTTTTTTTTTCTTTAAGTAATGAATATATAAGTAGGCTGCCCTCAAACAATGTAGAGCCTTAGGTAGCCTGAAGTTAAACCACCCTTTGAAAAAAATACTGATGCTTCAAGTAAAACTAAAAACTGAAGACTTTCTGAGTCTTTAGTTTTTTTTCTCCAAGATTTTATTTAAATTCAAGTTAGTTAACATATTGTGTAGTCTTAGTTTCAGGAGTAGAATCTGGTGATTCATTATTTATGAGTTACTTATTTGTTGATGAGTACTGGGTGTTATATATAACAAGTGTCCTCCTTAATGCCGATCCCCCATCCATTTGTCTTTTGATGGACATTTGGATTGCTTCCAGTTTTGAGCTGTTGTAAATAATGCTACATATATCTATTTGAATTGGTGTTTTCATTTTCTTTGAGTAAATACTCATTAATGGAATTCCTGGATGATATTATATTTCTATTTTTAATTTTTTTGACGACCCTCTACACTGTTTTCCACTGGGGTCGATGCAATTTGTTTCCCACCGTCAGTGCACAAGTGGTCCCTTTTCTCCATACCCTTGCCAATTCCTGTTATTTCTGGCCTTTTTGTTACTAGCCATTCTGATTGGTGAGGTGATATCTCACAGTGATTTTGATTTACATTTCCCTGATGGTTAGTGATGTTGAGCATCTTTTCATGTACCTGTTGGCCATCTGTATGTCATCTTTGGAAAAACGTCTATTCCAGTCCTCTGCCCATTTTTGAATTGGATTCTTTGGTTTTTCATTATTGAGTTGTATACTTCTTTATGTATTTTGGATATTAATCCCTAATCAGATAAATCACTTGCAAATATCTCCTTCCATTCAGTAGATGATTATTTCATCCTATTGGTTTCCTTTGCTTTGCAAAACCTTTTTTTTTTTTTTACAGTGTATTGCCAATAGTTTATTTTTGCTTTTGTTTCCTTTGCCCGAGGAGACAATATGCTATTTAATACATAAATATGCTGATGTCCAAGAGATTACTGCTTATCTTTTCTTCTAGGAGTTTTATGATTTCAGGTCTCACATTAGGTCTTTAATCCATTTTAAATTTTGTGTATACTGTAAGAAAGGGGTCCAATTTCATTCCTTTTCATGTAGTTGTCCAGCTTTTTCAACATCACTTATTGGAGACTGTATTTTCCCATTGTATATACTCTTGCCTTCTTTGTCATAGATTAATTGATCATATAAGTGTGGGTTTATTTCTGGGCTGTCTTGTTCTATTTATCTATGTGTCTCTTTTTCTGCCAGTACCATTCTGTTTTGATTACTGTACTTTTGTAGTATATCTTGAAATTTAGGACTGTGATACCTCTAGCTTGGCTTTTCTTTCTCAAGATAGCTTTTGCTGTTGAGGTCTTAGAGTTCTATACATATTTTAGGATTTTTGTTCTAGAGCTGTGAAAAAAATGCTATTGGTATTGCAATAGGGATTGCATTGAATCTATAGATTGCTTTGAGTAGCACAGATTTTTTTTTTTTAAGATTTTATTTATTTGTCAGAGAGAGAGAGAGAGAGCGCAAGCACAGGCAGACAGAGTGGCAGGCAGAGGCAGAGGGAGAAGCAGGCTCCCTGCCGAGCAAGGAGCCCGATGCAGGACCCGATCCCAGGACACTGGGATCATGACCTGAGCCGAAGGCAGCCGCTCAACCAACTGAGCCACCCAGGCGTCCCAGCACAGATATTTTAACACTATTAATTGTTCTGGTACATGAGCATGGACTATATTTTACTTGTATTGTCTTCAATTTTTGTCATCAAGATCAACTCCTTGCTTAAATTTATTCCTAGGTATTTTATTCCTTTTGGTATAATCGTAAATAGGATTGTTTTCTTAATTATTCTGTTTCTATTATTGTATAGAAATGCAACAGATTTCTGTATATTAATTTTGTATCTTACAAGTTTATGGGATTTATTTATAACACAATTATAATCATAATAATTTTAGATATTATATATTTATATATTTATTCACTTATTTTAATAGTGAATAATTAATAGTGAATAATTTTAATAATTTATTTTATATTAATGTTTTAATAAAATTTGGTGGAATTTTTAGGGTTCTACATATAGAATCATGTCATTTGCATTGTGACAGTTTTACTTCTTTTTTTTACTAATTTGGATTGTTTTTATTTCCTTTTATTGTCTGATTTCTGTGGCTAGGACTTCCAGTACTAAAAGTGGTGGGACTGGGTACCTTGTCTCATTTTTTATCTGAAAGGGAAAGGCTTTCAGTTTTTCCACTTTTGATTACGATATTAGCTGTGGGTTTTTCACGTAAGACCCATATGATGTTGAGGTATGTTCTCTCGAAACTAATTTTGTTGAGAGTTTTTTTTATCAGGAATGGATGTTCTATTTTGTGGAATGCTTTTTCTGCATCTGTTGAGATAGTCATACAGTTTTTATTCTTCCTCTTGTTAATGTAATGTATCACATTGATTGGGGAATATTGAAACACCCTGGCGACCCTGAAATAAATCCCACTTGATTGTGGTGAATGACTCTTTTCATGAATGATGCATTCAGTTTACTAATATTTTACTGAGGATTTTTGCTTCTTTATTAATCAGGGAAATTGGCCTCTAGTTGTCGTTGTTGCTGCCTTCCTCACCCTTCCCCTCCCTTTTCCCCTCCCCCTCCTTCTTCTTCTTGATACCAAAACACTTTTGGTAGTGTCTTTGGTTTTGGTATCAGGCTAAAGCTGGTGTTATGAAATGAATTTGGAGGTTTTCCTCCCTTTTCTATTTTTTTGGAATAGTTTTTAAAAATAAGTAACTATTCTTTGACTATTTGACAGAATTCATCTCTGAAGCTATCTGGTTCTGGATTTTTTTTAATTGGAGATTTTTGATTGCCAATTCAAATTGTTACTAGTAGCTAATAAATTTACTGGTAAATTTGTTACTGTTCAAATTTCCTTTTTCTTCCTGAATCAGTTTTGGATTGCAGTATATTTATAGGAATTTATCCACTTCTAGGTTAATTTGTTGGCATATAATTTTTGTATTATTATAATCCTTTGTATTTCTGTGATATCAGTTGTTAATTTCTCCCTCCTCATTTCTGATTTTATTTATTTGAATCATGTCTCTTTTTTTTTTCTTGATGAGTCTGGCTAAAAGTTTATCAATTTTGTTTATTTTTTCAAAGACCCAGTTCTTAGTTTCATTGATCTTTTCTATCATTTTACTAATCTCTTTTTCATTTAATTCTACTCTGACCTTTATTATTTCCTTCTAGTAACTTCAGAGTTTGCTATTTTTCTAATTCCTTTATATGTACAGTTATGTGTACAGTTAGATTTTTATGTGTACAGTTGGATTTTTTATTTGAGATTTTTCTTGTTTTTTGAGGTAGGTCTTTATCACTATAATACTCTCTTGTAGAACTGCTTTTGCTGTGTCCCAAAGATTTTGTATTTTTATATCACTTGTTTCTATGTATTTTTAAATTTCTTCTTTGATTTCTTCTTTGGCTTATTGGTTGTTTAGTAGCATATTGTCTAGCCTCCATGTGTTTGTATTCTTTCCTGTTTTTGTCTTATAATTTCCAGTTTCATATTGTTGTGGTCAGAAAAGATGCATGGTGTGACTTCAGTCTTCTTAAATTTATTGAGACCTGTCGTGTGCCTAACATGTGACCTCTTCTGGAAAATTTTCCATGTGCATTGGAAAAGAATGTATATCCTGCTGTTTGAGAATGTAATGTTCTTTACATATCTGTTAGGTCCTTCTGGTCTAGTGTGTCATTCAAAGCTGTTGTTTCCTTACTAGATTTTCTGTCTGGATGACTATCCACTTTTGTTGAAGTCCATTACTGCTGTTGTATTATTGTCAATTTCTCTCTTTGGGCATGTTAATATTTGCTGTATATATTTAGGTGCTCCTATTTGAGTGTCTAGGTACTTAGAGTTGTTATATTATCTTGTTGGATTAATCCTCTTATCATTATGCAGTGCCCTTCTTTGCCTCTCATGGCAGTCTTTGTTTTCAAGTCTATTTTGTCTGATATAAGTATTGCTACCCTGGCTTAATTTTTCCCACTTCCATTGACATGGGATATATTTTTCTATCTCTTCACATTTAGTCTGTTGTTATCTTTAGATCTGAAGTTAGTCTCTTGTAGGCAACATATAGGTGGTCTTGTTTTTCTTTTTTTCAAAAAAATCTGTTCAATAACCCTTTGTCTTTTGAATGGAATATTTAGTCCATTTATAGTTAAAGTACTTATGGACAGGTATATACATATTGACATGTTCATTGTTTTCTGGTTGTTTTTAGTTCTTCTCTGTTCCTTCTTCTCTTGCTCTCTTTCCTTGTGGTATGATGGGTTTCTTCAGTGTTATGTTTGGATTCCTCTCTTTTTATTTATTGTGCTTCTGTTGCACGTTTTTGATTTGTGGTTACCACTGGGTTCATATATAGCATCTTAACTATGTAGCAGTCTATATTAAGTTAATGATTGCTTAAATTCGTATACATTTTAAAAGCACTAATTTTCTTTAAAGATTTTATTTATTTATTTGACAGACAGAGATCACAAGTAGGCAGAAAGGCAGGCAGGGCAGAGGAGGGAAGCAGGCTCCCTGCTGAGCAGAGAGCCCGATGCAGGGCTCGATCCCAGAACCCTAAGATCATGACCTGAGCTGAGCCACCCAGGTGCCCCCAAAGCACTAAATTTTTACTCCTCTCCATGTTTTATGTATACAGTGTCATATTTTACATCTTTTCATTTTGTGTATCCCTTGGCTAATTTTTGTAGCTATAACTGATTTTACTACTTTACTGTTTTAACCTCAATGCTAGCTTTCTAAGTGATTAATCTACTAACTTTACTACACATTTGCTTTATATACCCATAATGTACTTTTCTTTCATAATTTTCTTCTAGTTATGGCTTTTTGTTTCCTCTGTAGAATTCTCTCTAATGATTCTTCTAAGTCCATTGACTGTGATGAACACTTTTAACTTTTGTCTAAGAAACTCTGTATCTTTCATTCTGAATGACTCTTGATGCATAGGGTGTTCTTGATTGTAGGTTTTTTTCTTTCAACTTTACATATATCATGACACTTTATTTTTTTTTCCATTTTTTAAATCGTGTTAGTCGCCATACAATACATTATTAGTTTTTGATGTAGTGTTCCAAGACTCACTGTTTACATATAACACCCAGTGCTGCGTGCAATATGTGCCCTCCTTAATACCCACCACCAGTCTTACCCATCCCCCCACCTTCCCCCTCTAAAAATCCTGTTTCTCAGACCCCACGGTCTCCCATATTTTGTCTCCCCCTCCAATTTCCCCCCCTTCACTGGACACTTTAATATATCATGACACTCCCTTCTGGCCTGCAAAATTTTGCTGAAAAATAAGCTGAAATCCTTACAATTTTTTTTGTACATAACTGTTTTCTATTGCTAATTTTAAAATTACCTCTTTATCCTTTTTTACCAATTATGTGTTTTGGTATGTATCTCCTTCTGTTTATCTTGTTAGGAGCTCTCTGAGCTTCTTGAAACTGGATGTCTGTCTCCTTCCTCAGATTAGGGAATTTTTCTACTATTATTTTTTCAAATAATTTTCTCTCCCCTTCTCCCTTTCTTCTCTTTCTGGGATCCTTATACATGCAAATGTTATTACATTTGATGGTATCACATAGTTCCCTTCACCTATTCTCATTTTTCATTCTTTTTTTTCTTTTTCTGTTCAACTTGGTTGTTTTCCATTACCCTGTCTTCCAGATTACTGATCCATTCTTCTGCATCCTTAATCTATTGGTCACCTCTACTGTAAGTTTTATTTTAGTTATTGAAGTTTTAATCTCTAACTAGTTCTTTTTTATATTTTCTCTTTTTGAAGTTCTCACTAAAGGCATTCACTTTCTCAAGTCCAGGGATTATCCTTAGGACCATCACTTTGAATTCTTTATCAGGTATTTTACTTACTGAATTTTATTTAGCTCTTTCACTGTGACTTTTGTCTTGTACTTTAATTTCTGACAAATTCCTCTGTCTCCTCATTTTGTCTAACTCTCCCTGTTTGTTTCTGTACATTTAGGGAGTTCAGCTACATCTGGTCTTGAAAGTATTGGTAGAATACTTTTTGTAGAAGGGGACCTGTGGTGCCCTATAGAGCAATTTCCCCCTTGTGCCCAGAACCAGGAACTTTAGGAGTATCCCCTCTGAGGGCTGCATGTACCCTTCTCTTGTGTCTCAGACATGATTGTTTCCAGCCCAGCTGGCTCCAAAGACCTGTTTTACCTGCTGTGGGTACATTGGGCACGCTTTCCTATCCACACTGTTGAGATTCCTGTCTACAGTAGCCTTGGGCTTATTGGTGGGTGGATTGGCAGTCAGCCGGGGTGCCTGCAGTTAGTCCCTTGCCACAGCTGCAGTTGTATTGAAGGGAAGGGCATTCTCCCTACACAACCAGCTAAGACACCTGGCTAAAGGAACTATAGATGCCCTAATGTGTGGGGTGGGGTTATCTCCTCCTCCTCATTCCCAGGATGGGAGTCACTTTGGAGTAGTAGTAGTAGTTTCAGCCAGGGCTGCCTGCTGAATGTGGCAAGGCAGATACTACTTTAGGGGTTGCCTGCTGAGATGGGCAAGTCCACACAGGAATACCAGCATAGGGCATGCAGTTCTAGCAAAGTAGATTCAGAGTGTTATTGCTGGCTCCTGCAAGCTTCCAGCTATTAGGGCTAGCAGAGGGGAAGAGAAATGGAACCCACCATTCCTTTTGTTCCCAGAGGAATCTGCATATCTCTCCCTCTCCAGTACACATTTTAAGTATATCCACACATATACACTGCACACTTTTCAAACTGCTGCTTCTGTGCTGTCTCAAGCCAAGTTACTTAGTATGCTGGTTCTCTAAGGCTAGGGACTCAGTTACCTATCTCTCTTCAGCTTCTCTTGAGTTAAGCCTGCTGGTTTTTAAGGTTACCAGACTTAAGTCCTGCTTATTTTTAGAACTCTTGCAGTTAAGCCCCATTGATTTTCGAAGCCAAAGTTCATGGGAGCTGTCTTTCCAGTGTAGGTCCTTGGGGCTAGGAGTGCCTAGTTTGGGATCTGATCCCTCACTCCTCTCTGGTTATGATGTCCCTCCCATTTATGGTTAGTTGCATTGGAGGATTTGTTCCTGACCATGCCTCTTCCCCTCCTCCCCTTTTTGATGTGGCTCCCTGTCTACAGTTAGCTGTGAAAGATCTGTTTTGTCAGTCTTCATGTTGTATTTGGAGTTAGTTGTGCAGATACAGTTGTTGCCTCACTGTGTCCATGGGATAATGTGAGCTCAGAATCCTCCCAGTTCCTTCTTCCCAGCTTCAATCTCAAAACATTATTTTTTAAATGTTGATACTGCATCCATATAAATAGTGAAAACAGAAGATATTTGTATGAAATGAATAACATTAGAAAATAATTTAGAGCATGCCTCTGCTAGGGATGATTTTAATTGTTTTTTTACATATGTCAACTAATTTCACAACACTATAAGCATTATAAAAGGCAAGCCTGAGGAACTTAAAAGGTTACCTAACTTGCCCAAAGTTATACAAAAAGTAAGTGGCTAAACTCTTATTATGTTTATATAAAATATTTATATTTTATTTAACTATATAGAAATGTAATTGATCCAGAGTAATTTTCCCTAGGTTTGCTTTAGTACTGCCTTTATTCAAATAAAACTTTTTAGGTCCTTAAAAACTATTATATCAAGCTTCAGATATAGGATGTTTGTCCAGGGTTAAGATGGGCCCTTCCAAAGGGAGTCACAGAAAAGCTCCCCATTCAAAGTCAACAAATGTGAACAGCAAGAGCAATCATAGCATAATTAATTGGAGATCTGGTTTCGGCACAGCTAAATCAGTAGAGTCCTTTTTCCCATTTCTACTTACCATGTGTACAGGGTGTGATCACAATTGGCTGCAAGGGTAGAGCTTAAGTATGGGATAAAACCTAACAACTATTCTCTCAAAACAGTGGACAGTCTTTATGGGGAAGGATGTACAAATGGTACTAGGGACAGCAACAACAAAAAAACTTACACCTTCAATGACACTGAAGGAAAAAAAAATTCAGATCCACTCAGATGTCAGATACTCTAAAGATACAGATAAATCTAAAGATGTCAGATACTCATACCCAGCATAAAGTCCCATTTACTTCTGCAGTTTGGAAAACTGCTAATCTGCTTGCTCTGCACATGTTCACAGGAAATCTTCCCTGTCCACATAAAACATAATTAGCCCTCCTTCTACCCACCCCTAAAATTTAATGGCTGTTGAAGAAAAATCTTACTTAAATGCAAAGAAACTTATATTAATCTTTTATTCATTAAAAACTCTGACAGCAAGAGGGTCAACATCTTAAAAATCATACGCAGAAAAAGAAAGAATCAAGATGAACAGGTGGATCCCAAATAAAAATGGACACTGTATATGAACAGCCAACTTAAAAGGAGAAAACCTGAATTGCCAATAAATATGTACAACGTTGTTCAAACTGAGGGAGAAAAATCTCAATCCTTTTTTGTAGATGGTTCTGCATCCTATGCAGGTATCACCTGAAAGACTACAACTGCAGCATTATAACCCCATCCCAGGGTTCCTTTAAAGCACACTGATGAAGGGATCTCCTTTCAGGAGGCTGACTACAAACAGTGCACCTAGGAGTTTGTTTTCCCTGAAGGGAGGATAGCCAGATACCCAGATCTAAACCAACACATGAGCTGTGACTAACAGTATAAGTAGGTGGTAAGAGACTTGGTAAGAAAACTATAGGGAAATCTCTCTGAATGGGCTCAAAGTATGAAGATCCTTCTATCCCATATGAGTGTTCACCAGATAATGACCCTCTCAGAGGAATATTTTATTATCTGGTGGAAGATTACCCTATGAAGACTTCAGTCAACATCCCTCTCCAGCCACTTACTTAATCACTCAATGACCCTATGAAGAAATTGGCCTTGGCAGCAGGTAGGGGGATTACATGAGAGAAGCAGCATGACTTTCACTCACTACGGCCTTTCTTGCAACAAAAAAGTACCGAGTATCTGATACTTCAAAATTACAGACCAACACTGAGCCCCTAATATGGCATGATTCTGCAAAAGAAACTGTCAGCTACTCAGTAGCAGGTTGATTAAATTGGATTGCTTGCATTATGAAAGGAGCAATAGACATTGACAATGTATTTGCCTTCTCTGACTGCAGTGCTCCTGTCAAAACCATCTCTGAATTTACAAATGTCTCATCCATCATAGAATTTTTTTTACAGCATCATTTCTAACCTAGAAATTCATTGTATATCAAATGAAGTGTGGGAATGTGTCCCTGCTCATGGTATTCACTGGTTTTACCACGCCTCTAAAGCAGCTGATGTGATGGAACAGTGAAATGACATATTGAAAACAGTGAAGGACTTCTTGGGTGGCAACAACTTGCAGTACTGGGGCAGTGTCCTCAAGATACAGATATACCATACATCCATGATAGGTATATGATGCTGTCTCTTCAAGAGACTGGATCCATGTTTCCAGAAACCAGAAGAAGAAAATGGGCTTAACTTATATCACTTCATTTTTAGTAATAAATTAGCAACATTTCTATATCTCTTTTCCACAAATTAAAGCTCTGCTAGTCTAGCAATCTTGGCTCTCAAAGGGGGAATGCTTCCAGTGGGGTACAGAGCAATGTTTAACTGTGAGCTGAGACTGCCTCATGGCTACTTTAGGTGTTTGTACTAATAAATTAACAGGCAAAGTAGAGAACTTCAGCATTGGCTCTGGTGATTTATCTTTCTTTTTTATTGAAGTATAGTTGAGATGAAATATTATCTTAGTTTTATGTGTACAAAATAGTGATTAGACATTTATATACATTATGAAATGCTCATTATAAGTATAGTCACCATCTGTCACCATACAAAGTAACTATGTTACTGACTACAGTCCCCATGCTGTATATTACATCCCTACAATTTATTTTATAACTGAAGTTTGTGACTCTTAATCCCCTTCGCCTATTTCACCTGTGTCCTACTCCCTTATCCTATAGGAACTACCAGTTCTGGTCTGAGTCTGCTTCTGTTTTGTTTCGTTCATTTGTTTGGTTTTCTAGATTTCACATACAAGTAAAATCATGTGAAATCATAAAGTATTTGTCTCTCTCTTTCTTACTTATTTTACTTGGCATAATACCCTCTGGGCCCGCCCATGTTGTCACAAAAGACAAGATTTCATTCTTTTTAACAGATCAGTAATATATCATTGTACATATATGCACAACATCTTTTTATCCATTTATCTCTCAAGGGTCACCCAAGTTGCTTCCATATCTTGGCTATTGTAAACACTGCAGTAAACATAGGGGTACATATATCTTTGGATTAGTGTTTGTTTTCTTCAGTTAAGTAAGCCAGAAGTAGAATTGCTAGATTGTATGGTACTTCTAATTTTAACTTTTTGAGGGGATGCTATACTGTTTTCCATAATGGCCACACCAATTTACATTCTCACCAACAGTGCGTAAGTGTTCTCTTTTCTCCACAAGCCAACATTTTTTCTTGTCTTTGTAGCTAGTCTTGTAGCTAGTCTGACAGGTGTAAGATGCTATCTCACTGTGGTTTGGCTTTGCATTTCCCTGATGATTAGTAATGTTGAGTATATTTTCATATGATGTTGGCCATCTGTAGGTCTTCTTTGGAAAAATGCTCAGGTCCTCTGCCCATTTTTAAATCAGATTCTTAATATTTTGGTGTTGAGTTGTATGAGTTCTTAATGGATATTAGATGTTAACACCTTATAAGATATATCATTTGCTAATATCTTCTCCCATTCAGTAGGTTGCCTTTCTGTTCTGTTGATTGCTTTCTTTCCTATGCAAAAGCTTTTTACTTTGATGTTGTCCCAATTGTTTATTTTTGCTTATTCTGTCCTTGCCTGAGGAAACAGATAAAAACAAGAAAACAAAAACCAAAATTGCTAAGACCTATATCCAAGAGATTACTGCCTATGTTTCCTTCAGGTTTCACATTTAGGTCTTTAATCCATTTTGAGTTTATTTTTGTGTATGATCTTCGAACATGGTCCAGTTTCATTCTTTTAAATGTAACTGTCCAGTTTTCCCAGTACCATTTATTGAAGAAACTGTCTTTCCCCTATTATATATCCTTGCCTTATTTGTCACAGATTGATTGATAGTATAAGCATGGGCTTATTTCTGAGTCCTCTATTCTGTTCTTTTGATCTAGTGTCTATTTTTGGCCAATACAATACTGTTTTGATTACTATAGATTGTGGTATACCTTAAAATTTGGTATTATGATATCTCCAACTTCTTTTTTCTCAATATTGCTTTGGCTCTTTGAGGTCTTTTTTGGTTCCAAATTAATTTTAGGGTTCTAATTTTGTGAAAAAATGCTGTTTGTATTTTGATAGGAATTGCATTGCATCTGTAGATTGCTTTGGGTAGTAAAGACATTGTAATAGTACTAGTTCTTCCAATCCATGAGTATAGTATATCTTTCCATTTAATTGTATCATCTTCAGTTTCTTTAATCATTGTCATACAGTTTTCAGAGTACAGGTCTTTCATCAACTTGGTTAAATTTATTCTATCTTAATAACCAAGGGGAAATTGGATTGCTGTTATTTTTTTTTCATTATTTAAATTCAACTAGCCAACATATAAATTCAACTAGCCAACAATTTAAATAATTTAAATAATGAAACTACAACATTAGTTTCAGGTGTAGAGTTCATTGTGTATAACACCCAGTGCTCATCACATCACATGCCCTCTTTAATGCTCATCACCCAGTTACCCCAATCTCCCCACTACCCTTCCCCCCCCAGTAACCCTCAGTTTGTTTCCTATAGTTAAGAGTCTCTCATGGCTTTTCTCTCTCTGATAACCTTCCATTCAGTTTTCCCTCCCTTCCCATATGAACCTCTGTTTTATTTCTTAAATTCTACATATGATAATTGTCTTTCTCTGATTGACTTATTTTGCTCAGCATAATACCCTCCACTTTCATTCACATTGATATAAATGGTATGATTTCATTCTTCGGATGGCCGAGTAATATTCCAGTATGTGTGTGTGTGTGTGTGTGTATCACATTTTTATCCATTCGTCTGTCAGTGGATATCTTGGCTCTTTCCACAGTTTGGCTATTGTGGACATTGCTGCTATGAACATTGAGTTGCGTGTGCCCCTTTGGATCAATACATTTGTGTCCTTGGGGTAAAGGGTTGTTGTTATTCAATGGAGGGAAGAAGGAGTATGCCTAGAATATTTGAGATCCCCCAGGGTACTTCTTAATACTCTCCTGAATTGGGGTAACTGGGTGGTTCAGTTCATTAAGCATCTGAGTCTTGGATTCAACACAGGTCCTGATTTCATGGCTTATGGGATCAAGCCTCTGTTGAGCTCCATGCTTAGTGGAAATCTGCTTGGATATTCTCTCTTACTGCCCCTTCCCCCCAACTCTCTCTCTTTCCCAAACAAATAAATCTTAAAACAAATACTCTTCTGACTTGTAATTAGTCAATGGGAAACTAAACCCAATAGGAATGAGCAATAATGATCCAGACCTTCAGGAATGAAAATTTTGGTCACCCCACCAGGTAAGAAACCATGATCAGCTGATATGCTTACTAAGGGTAAAGGGAATATGAAATAGGTAGTAAGTGAAGGATGTTATAAATAACTACAATGAGGTAACCAGTTGCAATAATGAGGACTATAATAGTTATGGATATTCCTTTCCTGTTGTAATTTTTAATATATTTATTAATAGATTACCCATGTGTTCTTCCCTTTTCTTATCACCTAATTATATAACATAAGTTCATAGTAGTTAACTTTATATGTCCATATTTAAGTTAAAGTTTATCAAAGGGAGTGTATGATTCACCTGGGTAAAGAATGAATATCACCCAAAGTTGAATAATGGGACAATGCATCCTTTCTGTAGAGAAGGTTAACATGTTTCATTTTATATACCAGGTAGGTGCTTCATCACGTTAGTTGGCATTATGATGTGTAAACTTGGCTAAGCTAAACTACCTTTGCCAGGAATTAATTCCCTGAACACTTCCAGTTAAAGCTGCCACAACAGAAACTTGCTTGATATCAAGAAGGCAGAAGTGAAGAAATAGCAAAGGTTTACTGTCTGAAGGTCAATGCACTTCAGGCTCTGTTGGGAGCCCACAGAAGTTTTCATAAAGCCCACAGCTTCTCCACCTGCTGCTAAATCATTTCTCTGTTTCTCCAAGTCTGGGCCAGATTTGGCAAAACAACAGCTTCCCCAGCAGGTACCCATGGAAACAAAATCAAAGTCTTTGAGATGGAGGGAGATCAGGGAGTTCTATGAATGATGGATGCAGTTTTCAGCTTATTCCTCTTGGTTTACAATTATTCATGCTGCCCCCTCACTTTTCATTTTCTTCCCACTAGCCTGCCACGTGCGCTCAGGTTTAGTACCACATACAGAAGAAACAGCCAAATTCAGGCTGTTTTTACCAATTCCTGCAATTTCTTAAATTCAAATCCCTATAATAAATCCTTTACAGTATTCCCAGTGGTTCTGCCTCTCTGATAGAACCCTGGCTGACAGAAGAGATAATTTTGCCACTTATGACCTGGAAAGAAAAAAAAATATTTTGATTTCTAGAATTACTAAATCATCTCCCTAGGTAAAAGAGACAATAATAGGCAAACCTTTATATCTTTAAGTATGGCTTAGGAGTAAATATGCATTAAAAGAAGTATTTTATCCTGGGTTCCTGAGAAAAAAAGAAAGCCTGAGACAAGGAGAAAAGTGCTAATATATTATTTGGGAAGTTCTTGCAGAGCTTCAAGGATGAGAAAAAAGAGAAGCACAGCAAGGAAAGATGAGAAACATTGTAAAGGCAAGCATGACAGTGTTGAATAATGCGTCACAGGAGTGACAAGGAAACTACGAAGTCATATGGCAGATGCATTAGCTGAATATTCAGGGTTTCTTTAGAGAGGCTGCCAGGACAAAACATACCTTGAAGCCCTCTGTGGGAGAAAAGATGGAGGACAATGTAGCTGCCAGCTTCACCCTTCTCCTGATTCCCAATGATCAGAGTTTAACACATGGACCTTATTGTTCAGGTCTCAATCTTGGCCCCTTTCACCAAGTGTGGCAGTGGCAGGAGAATCCAGACCTCCTCTCTGTGGCTGCATCATAGAAGCCAAGAATGAGGAAGCAGGATTCCCAGGGTGTATGACTGTTCAGCTTCAGCTGTAATAATGCTGCATCTTTAGAAAAAAATGAAAGGCATCCTTTTTCTTTTAGGAGGGGGGAATCCATGGGAGCCAGTGAGCCCTGTACTTGATAAAGCAAGTAAGTCAAAGAAAGATAGTTAAGGCTGGTCTTCTGATGAACAGCCTTGGACAAATCCAGCAAGAAAGTCCCCTGGCTCTATATCAAGAATTTAAATGGAGAGCTAATTAAATGTCTGAGTACATCACGCTTGATGAAAAACACTAAAGCATGGCTGTAAAAGTCAGGATCAAGGTAAAGATGGCCACTAGGATAACAAGTACTCAACATTTTTCTGCAGAAACTAGTCAATGTACTTAGAAAAAAGGAAAAAATTATCAGTGTATAAAATCAGAAATGTTACTGTCATTGTTTGTAGATAATAGACTTGCATCTCGGGAAATGTACTAGAACTGCTTGTACTATTATAAGAGATTTCAGGGAGATGGATAGATACATAATTAATAGACAGAAGTTCTTGGCTTTATTTATGCAGTGAACCATACTATATAGGTTGAGGCTACAGTACGAAATGAGCAAGAACTACATAAAAAACTCTGTAGAAGACTGCTACAGTGGAGAAAATAACATGTGGACAAATAGTACAACATTACATGATTGTACATAGTAAGATTAAATATCACAATGTTTCAACCTTTTATAGGTAAAATTATAGGCATATCAAAATCCTAATAAAAATAAACAGATTTTTTTCTATGTTAGACTAATCTTAAGTTTTCATATGGAAAAATAATGATGACTAGGAAATTTTGAAGAAAAAAATACTAATGAGGGGGCACTGGGCCTACTAAGTATGAAATTATAAAACTATGTAAGTAGAAACACTGTAGTATTGGTTTATGAATAAAAGACCACATCATTCATTCATTTATTTATTTATTTATTTATTTTTAGCGTAACAGAATTCATTGTTTATGCACCACACCCAGTGCTCCATGCAATATGTGCCCTCCATAATACCCACCACCAGGCTCCCTCAACCTCCCACCCCCCCACCTCTTCAAAACCCTCAGATTGTTTTTCAGAATCCATAGTCTCTCATGGTTCATGTCCCCTTCCAACTTCCCTCAAGACCCTTCTCCTCTCCATCTCCCTATGTCCTCCATGTTATTTTTTGTGCTCCACAAATAAGTGAAACCATATGATAATTGACTCTCTCTGCTTGACTTATTTCACTCAGCATAATCTCTTCCAGTCCTGTCCATGTTGCTACAAATGTTGGGTATTCATCCTTTCTGATGGAGGCATAATACTCCATAGTGTATATGGACCACATCTTCCTTATCCATTCGTCCATTGAAGGGCGTCTTGGTTCCTTCCACAGTTTGGCGACCGTGGCCATTGCTGCTATAAACATTGGGGTACAGATGGCCCTTCTTTTCACTACATCTGTATCTTTGGGGTAAATACCCAGTAGTGGAATTGCAGGGTCGTAGGGAAGCTCTATTTTTAATTTCTTGAGGAATCTCCACACTGTTCTCCAAAGTGGCTGCACCAACTTGCATTCCCACCAACAGTCTAAGAGGGTTCCCCTTTCTCCACATCCTCTCCAACACTTGTTGTTTCCTGTCTTGCTAATTTTGGCCATTCTAACTGGTGTGAGGTGGTATCTCAATGTGGTTTTAATTTGAATCTCCCTGATGGCTAGTGATGATGAACATTTTTTCATGTGTCTGATAGCCATTTGTATGTCTTCATTGGAGAAGTGTCTGTTCATGTCTTCTGCCCATTTTTTGACATGATTATCTATTTTATGTGTGTTGAGTTTGAGAAGTTCTTTATAGATCCTGGATATCAACCTTTTGTCTGTACTGAAAAGACAACATTTTAAAAGTCCAGAAATAGACTCAAATATATATACAAACTTTATATATGATGAAAGCTGAATTACAAATCAGTGTGGAAAAGACTGGTAATTAAATAAATAATATATTAGGGAGATTCCACCCTCCACATGGAAGTAAATACCAGTTGGATCACAAGTTTAATTGTAAGAAAAAGTGAAATTATTAAAGTACTAGAACCTGTACTATTCTTGATAATCTCAGAACAGATAAGGCCATCTATAGTGGAAAGCTGACAGAGATCCAGGAAGCTACCTCCTTGCCTCATGGTGGGATGAACTCTGTATGTTTTGTGCTCTGGTTTCTGTGGGATCAGACTGAAGCCAGACTCCAGACCCCTCTGTCCCACATCTTTCACTGTCCTTTCCCTGAAAGCACTTCCTAATAAATTATACAAACATAAATGCCCATCTGAGGATCGGCTTCCAGTCAACCAGGCCTCAAACACTGGTGAATTTATTGCCTATTAGGAAATTAAAATGAAAGTTAAAATAAAACCTCCATTCTGAGCCCTGAGCCCTGGTTTTGGGTTACTTTTATTGCTGAGCACTCCTGCTTTATTTACTTTATTCTTTGAAATCCAACGTAAGCCTCATGAATTCCCTCAGAAAAGCAAGCCAATTAATTTAAAAACAGGCCTCAGGGATAGTCAATCTCTGGTTCACAAGCCTGATTAACATGATCAGCTACTACTACGGAGGAGAAATTGCAAAATTATGAGAGTCTTCTCTCTTGGTCTTAAGAGTGAGAGACTGATTGGAGGGAGAGAATTGACTCTATTGTTTTAGTTCTGCTGCCTGGTATTGCAGACTTGGAGCAGTGAGAGTGAAGATTAAAACTTGGAGCCTTCAGGGTTGTAAGGCAGCAACTACAAGACCACCAGATCTCTTCGCTTTCTCATCCTGTTCCTTAGCCCTGCTTTCTCAACAAAAGATCACTACAAAATTATGTTTTCCCATGGGGTTCCATTAGACTTAAATGCAGCATGTCAGCCTATGCTTTTGTCAAAAGTTTGACTGATTTCCCCTCATCTCAGCAAAGTCTGATTTCTCACAGCAGTCACTTCACCTATCTTACCCCAACCTCAGCATCTGGTTTCAAGCATAAAGCATCATTGATCACTTCATCACCTAGGAAGAGTTCTTCTCACTGCTGTTTTGTTGTTTCAGTGTTCTCTGTATTTATAATGATTTTAAAGAAGATATGTGTATTAGGCTTATCTGCTCATGTTTTGTTATAGTAGAAGGAAAAATTGCCTACTTTCTAATAAGAGATAGAATGTCCAGCCCCACTCCAGTTATTTCCAGCTTTATTCTCAAATATTTTACAATACACTAAGAAAAGAACAAAAGTAAGAAATACAGTAGTGGAAAGGATGAAGCAAATATTTGCATATCATTTGGACATATATTAGAAAATTTAAAATCATTTATAATTGGTTTAATTGAATTCAAAGCTAGTCTAAAGACAAGATAAATGCATAAATTTTTTCCATATATAGATAAAATGAAAGAGAATAAAATAGAGTAAAAGCTTATAAATAGCAACAAATTCTTTTTAAAAAATATTTATTTATTTGACAGAGAGAGACAGCAAGAGAGGGAACACAAGCAGGCAAAGTGTGAGAGGAAGAAGCAGGCTTCCTGCTGATCAGAGAGCCCAATATGAGGCTCCATCCTAGGACCCTGGGATCATGACCTGAGCTGAAGGCAGATGCTTAAGGACTGAGCCACCTAGGCACCCCAATAGCAACAACTCCTACAGCAAGAAATAAATATCTAAAAATAAAGTAAATAAGATCTTTGTGAAGGTAACTTTACAGACGAGATTGGGCGCGTTCAGGGTGGTATGGCCGTTGAAGGTAACTTTACAAATAATATTAAAGATTTGAAGAAATGAAGCATTACCTCTTCCCTAGATAGAAAAACTAAATATTGTTTTTAAAATTCCATTTTTGGATAATTATTTTGCAGGTATAATGCAGTTTTAATAAAAATTGAAGGGGCGCCTGGGTGGCTCAGTGGGTTGGGCCTCTGCCTTCGGCTCAGGTCATGATCTCAGGGTCGTGGGATCGAGCCCCGCATCGGGCTCTCTGTTCAGCAGGGAGTCTGCTTCCCTCTCTCTCTTTCTGCCTGCTTCTCTGCCTACTTGTGATCTCTCTATCTTTCTCTCTCTGTGTCAAATAAAGTCTTTAAAAAAATGGCAGTTGGAAGGGAAAGCATGAGGAATAGATTCAGAGCAGGAAAGTAGTAGGAATGAGATCAGAAAGCAAATGGGATCAAATGGCCACTTTTAGGGTTTTGTTCTAAGTGAAATGACAAACCAATGGAGAGTTTTAAGTAAAGCAGTGATATGAACTTAGCTACATTTTAATAGGATCTCTTTTAATTACTGAGTTGAGAATAGCCTAGTAGGTTGCAAGGATGGAAAGAAGATCAGTTAAAAAGCTATTGCAAATTAAAACAACATATAAAATTAGAAAGCAATAAGATTACTTTAGATAAGTAAGCAAGAAACAGACAATTTTTAAAAGCTAAAATACATGAGAAGTTTAATTTTGCTTACAAAATAGTTTAAAAGAAACTGAGATAACATTTTTTAGCCAATTACCACATTACCAAGTATAATAGTATGTGTTGGCTAGCATACATTGATTTCAAGAACTACTGGAGGAGATGCATACCCACTGGCTCAGTAATTGCCAATTCTAGTTATTTATCTTAAAGTCAAATTTAAAAACTTGGTTTTTCACCAGAGGTGTTTGCCACTGTGTTACTTATTCTATACATTTGCAAAGAACAATCTGAAAATGAAATTAAGAAAACAGTTCATTTGTAATAGCACCAAAAAGAATAAAATTATTAGAAATTTGAAAAGAAATTCAAATTTTGTACACTGAAAACTATAAAATAATGTAGAAAGAAATTAAAGGCCTAAATGGAAAAACTTCCCATGTTCATGTATTAGAGAACAATATTAAGATGTCAGTCAATTCTAAATTGATCTGCAGATTCAGTGCAATTTCCATCAAAATTCCAGTAGCCTTTTTGGTAGAAACTGACAGCCCAATTGTAAAATTTATATGAAAATGCAGGGGACCCAGAATAGCCAAAGAAATCTTTAAAAAGAAGGACACTGTTGGAGGACTCAAATGTTCTAATTTCAAAACTCACCATAAAGCTAAAATGATACTGTGTCATACTGGCATAATAATCAACATGCAGATCAATGGATTAGAACTAAGATTTCAGGGAAAAAAATCATGTATCTATGGTTAACTGATGTTAGACAAGAATACTAAGACAATTCAATGGGGAGAAAGAAGAATCTTAAGAAGTTTGGTTGAAAATTGGGTATATACATGCAAAAGAATGAATTTGACCCCTACTTCACACCATATACAAAATTTTATTTAAAATGGGTCAAAGATCTCTTTGAACTCTTAGATCTTAATAGAACTCTTAGATCTCAATAGAACTCTTAGAAGAAAACATAAATGTACATGTTAGTAATCTTGGATTAGGCAATGGTTTCTTATATATGACACGTAAACCACAAATTACCAGAGACAAACTGGATAAATTGGACTTCATCAGAACTAAAAAGAAAAAAAATGTACTTCAAAAAACACTACTCAGAAAGGGAAAAGACAGCCCACAGAATGAGTCATCCATTCTTTCAAACTCTTGTTAATGTGGATATTTTTTTCCCTTCCCATGAATCATAAATGTTCTGAATGGCATCTAAAATGGTGAGTTCTTTCCAGGAGGTTTTCAATTTACTTTGCTAATACCCATCAGAGGAATCACTCTTTAGGGCAGCTATAACCTTATGAGATGTATTTCTTAAATAATGAGACTTGAAAGCCGAAATGACTCTATGATCCATGGGTTGCAGAATGGATGTTGTGTTAGCAGGCATGAAAACAACATTAATCTCACTGTATATCTTAATCAGAGCTCTTGGGTGATGAAGTACATTGTCAGTGAGCAGTAATATTTTGAATGAAATCTTTTTTTTCTCAGCAGCAGGTCTCAACAGTGGGCTTAAAATATTCAGTAAATCATGTTGTAAACAGATGTGCTGTCATCCAGGCTTTGTTGTTCCATTTATAGAGCATGGGCAGAGTAGATTTAGCATAACTCTTTGGGTCTCTAGGATTTTCAGAATGGTAAATGACTATTGGCTTGAAGTCTGCATTAGCTGCATTAGCCTCTAACAAGAGAGTCAGCCTGTCACTTTAAGCTTTGAAGTCAGGAGTTGACTTCTCCTCTCTAGCTATGAAAGACCTAAATGGCATCTTCTTTCAATATAAGGAATGCTGGTTTCTCTACATCGAAAATCTGGTTGAGTGTAGTCATCTTCATGAACTGTCTTACCTAGATCTTCATAACTGCTGCAGCTTCTACATCAGCACTTGATGCTTTACCTTGAACTTGTGTTATGGGGACAACTTCTTTCCTTAAATTTCTTGAACCAACTTCTACTAGCTTCAAACTTTTCTTCTAGAGCTTTCTCACCTCTCTCTGCCTTCGCAGAATTGAAGAGAGTTGGAGCCTTTCTCTGGGTTAGGCTTTGGCTTAAGGGAATATTGTGGCTGGTTTGGTCTTCTATCCAATGACTAAAACTTTATTTATATCCTAAGAGGCCTATCAGCCCATATTGGCTTTCAATGTGGCTTCCTCAACTAGCCTTAATCATTTCTAGCTTTTGAGTGAACGTGAGAGATGTGTGACTCTTCCTTTTCCTTGAATACTTAGAGGGCATTATGTGGTTATTTGTTGATCTAATTTCAATATTTTTATGTCCCTGGGAATAGGGAGGCCTGATGAGAGGGAGAGAGAGAGAGAAAAATGGGAGGGGGGGGGACAGCTGTTTGGTGGAGCAATCAGGACACACAGCATTTATCAATTAGGTTTGCCATCTGATATGGGCATGGCTTATTGTGCCCCAAAACAATTACAATAGATTACATCGGAGATTACTGATCACAGATCAGCATAATAAATATAATAATGATTAAAAACTTTGAAATATTGAGAGTATCACCAAAATATGATAGCCAAAGTAAACAGATGTTGTTAGGAAAATGTTACCAATAGACTTGCATACTGAGGGGTTGCCACAAATCTTCAATTTTTAGAAAAAACAAACTGCAATATCTGCAAAGCAAAATAAAGTGAAGTGCTATAAAATGAGGTATGCCTATAAGGGGTGTGGTGTCTATAGAGAATTCAAACAGTAATAAAACCTATTCAGAGTGGATTTGTTTTTTGTTATCACCATGCCCCAGCCATTTTAAACAATGTTAGTGACAGAATTTATTTCCCCCAAAATACTTTGTGTATGTTCTAAAAACTGTTGCAGTTATGGCCGAGTTTTAATAATTTCTATGTAAGCTTCATATTAGCACAAATATGTTACTTATCCTCTTAACCAATACTGTATACTCCTTAGACATTAATTCAGGGGACTCCCAATTATACATCCCATATAGATGTCAATTCAACTACATGCATTTGCTGTAGGAGTTTTCCTAAGGTTACAGATCTTTGACTTATTTCCAACTTTGGTGGTATCTTCATCTCCTGAGGTACCACATACTCCTGCTTTCAAAGAGTAAACTTGAAGTAGACAATGATAATGCAATGACTGTAAAGACAACTTGTTACCTCGATTCTGTCATTCTATGTGATGACATGGAATTTTTATTTGTGGTTAAAATGTTTAAAAATAGAGTGCAAACAAAGAGGTATATAATTTTGGTTGAAAAAATACAAATATTAGAGATGTGAAAAATATACATGAATGTGAATGCATGTAAAATACATTCTTTTTATGATTATTACTGAAAGTAATTTTCTTAAAAGAGGAAGAGTAGGGGCACCTGGGTGGCTCAGTTGGTTGGGCATCTGCCTTTGGCTTGGGTCATGATCTCAGGACCCTGAGATCGAGCCCTGCATCGGGTTCCCTGCTCAGCAGGGAGTCTGCTTCTCTCTCCCTCTGCTGCTCCCCTTGGTTGTGCTCTCTCTCAAAAAAAAAAAAAAAAGGGGAAGAGTATTTTTAAACTGATCTGCTTTGTAGTCAGATAACTAAGCACATCACTGCCCATTACTACCCTTCTTCCTTGCTAAGCCTCTTTCAATCCATGTGGGTGATATAACACAGACTTTGACTACCAAATATTTTGAGGAGAACATATTCAGAATCTAATTACTGTTACTGAAACAAAGCATCTAAGTAACATGTAAGTAACACAAGAATAATTTTAGAATGCATCCTGAAAAGAAAACCAAATCATTAATGGGCTATAAATAAGTAAACATGGGTTCATTTATAAAAACACAGACATGTATATATGTTTATATACAAAGTATTTTATGTATCTTCTTGGAAAGAATTTAAATAGCCTGCTAAGCAAGTGAAAGTGGAAATGAAGACTGAAAATTTGTAACATGCAGAAGTGAGTAGCAATGAGAAGGGACTACTCATTTCTCCTATCAAATAGGTGAAATGTGAGCAAGATAGAAGTAAAAGGGAAATTCAGAAGCTTTAATATCTTTAATAGAAAACAAAGCATGTTAATAACAAAATAAACTTTTAATTCAAGGAGCTAATGGGTATTAAGAAGGGCACATATTGCATGGAGCACTGGGTGTGGTGCATGAACAATGAATCTTGGAACACTGAAAAAATAAAATTTTAAAAAAGAAAACATATTTGAATAAAACAGTATGAAATAGTTATAACAAATATAATAAGCACACTAAGAATTAATGATAATTTTAACTAATGTTTAAAGGAAATGACAAAAGAAATAATTATTTAAATGGACTAATACTATGAAAAGATAAGAAACATAATATATGCTAAAACTAATTTACACTCAAGGAATTGCAAACTAAAATACAACAAGTTTCCCATCAGATGGGCTGATTTTTTACTGGTTACATCAAGTAATCAAAAAGCTGTAAAACAAAGAGGTCTCTGATACACTGTTGATGGAATTTGAATTGACGCAGCCTTTTTGGAAGGAATTTGTCAGTACTTATATGACAAGTGACCATGCCCTCTTGATCTGACAATTCAGTCTATAGGAACATGTTTTGCAGAAAGACTTGCTTAATTGTTCACAATGATATTTGTACAAGAATATGCATAGCATCATTTTTACAATAACAAAAACTAGAAAACAGCCTAAAAGCCAATCAGCACGGTATTTCCATCTTATGGACTGTTATGCTGTCATTAAATAAAATGATTCAGATCTGTATGTACCGAAATAAAAAACACAATTCCCTAATTCCCAAGCACATTATTAAGTAAAGAGAGACTAACCCATGGAAAAATATACCATAATATGGTATATATTGATATATGGCATATGGTGTATTTATACATATATACCATAATATATCTTATAATCCCATTTTTGGAAATAATTTTTTTAAAGTTAATGCATGGAATAGTAAATGTATAGAAAGAAGTCTGGAAGAACACACAACAAATCTTTTCTTCTTGGGGTGGCATTGGAATTGGGCTAGAGAGGAGTATAGAACTTCTATTTTTCATTCCATGTATTTATTATCTGTAATTCTTGAAAGAATGCAATGATGAATATTTTATAATTGTGCAATATATAACCATTAAAATACATGAATAAAGATTAGCCTAATAATGGTCAGTGGAAGATAGCCCAGAAGCTAATATGAAAGACAGGGTAATTATAGAGTGGCTCTGGAACCAGCCTGCCCTTCTGCCACTGTGTGGTCTTGGGAAGGTAATCAACTTCTTTGTCTCAGTTTCTTCATCTGTGAAATATGGACAGTTAATGGGATATTATGCAAGCAAAAATGTGTAAAATCCTTTAGTGCAGTGTCTAGCATTTACAAAACATGCAAAGTACGTATAAAAGTAATGTTAGCTATTTGTACTAAAGTCAGGGGAGGAGCATTTTCCAAGAAGAAATGCTTGCTCTTCTCAAATTGGTTATGGATAAGAAACAAAGGAAAACAAATGAGATGTTATATTTGCATTAGAGAGGACAGAAACAAAATAATAGTTGATCCTAATTTAATAAGAAATGAAAAATGGAAGCAACAAAAATACTGATAACTTCAAACACTATACAGGAAAAGAAAGCAGTAATGGTAATGTGGATTAATTTGTGGGGAGAGGCTTGAAGGACGTGTTTTTAGAATAAAAGTGTTCAGTATGACTGTAGCAATAGGAGAAAGGAAACTGTGGACAAATAACTGTGAAGGGGTTTTGGGAGGTGAGGATGATAGATGGAAAATGATCCCAGAGGGGACAGTAGGGGATGGAATCAGTAGCACCAAACAAGGTGTTAGGGAATTGTTATTTACAAATCCAACATGAAGCATGGATTCAGCGTTCTAAAAAGTAAAACTAACACAGAATTATAACTCTGGAGTTTGAAATCTGCTCTGTACGGAGAATGCTTACATAGTTGACGTAGACGAAAGGAGCAGTTGCCATGGTGGCTTAAGAGATGAGGATGGCTATAATCATTTGAATGACAAATTAGGGCATTAGAAGGACAGGAGGAAATTGCAGAGCTTTAGAACTATTGATGAAAGTCTAAAAGAATTGTGGAGATGTGAAGGAAAATTAAATATAGGTGCAGAAGCTTAAGAAAGAGTATACTAAATCAATCAGTTAAGAGAAACTTGGAAGTTTTAGTAAGATTTTTTAAACATTTCTCCAGCACAAAAAAGAATGGAATTGGTAAATGAACTACCTACATAAATCTCTAAAGGCTATAGATGTTATATTTTTGGTGTGATCAATTATTTTATCATTTTGGTAGCATTTTAAATACCGTGTGTTTAATTTGTATTAAAGTACATTCAATCATAACACACTGAATTTGCTATGTTTTTAAATGAAGTTAGGACATTTGACATATTTGTTGATCCCTAAATTTCAGTCTCTGTTTATAGTTAGTGAAGAAACATGGAGATCTACAAGCATAATTTCAGCAGCTTTAGTTACAACTATCTCCACTCATGTCTACTATATCCTCAATCCCATGGCAAGAGATGATGCGTAAGGGAGACTCTAAAGGGAAGACTAGGGTGAAGGATGACCAAGGGAACAAATGGAATAGGAAGTACACATGCCATTTTTTCCACCACACCTTTCAACATGTGTTTCCCACACCTACAGTATGCTAATGGCATTTTGACTTCTCTCTTCTCACTCGTGTGTTTTGGAAGAAGACAGAGGAAAAGAGTAGACAGACACATGGATAAAGTGAAAGGGCCAATGTATGTCTTCGTGACAAGGAAATGTACTTTTATACATTTGTGCGTGGATCCTTGAAACTTGTAAGACTGTATCTCACTTGAAGTAAACAGTATACAAAAATCATACCATCAAAACTCAGTATATAAAAATCATAATTTGTGCAAAACCCAAATTAAGAGATAATTTATTTTTTAAAAGATTTTATTTATCTATTTGTCAGAGAAAGAGAGAGGGTGCATAGCAGGGGGAGTGGCAGGCAGAGGGAGAAGCAGGCTACCTGCTGACCCTGGGATTATGACCTGAGCCAAAAGCTGATGCTTAACTGACTGAGCCACCCCGGCATTCCTATTAATTTATTTTAAAAAGACCATTCCATTTCATGAATGTATTTTCTTGAGATTTTTTTTAATTACCAAGCTACCCATCATACTAAACATAAAAGTTGATTTGCACACAATGCTTTAGAAATGTATCAAATTGTGCCCAAATTCCAAAAGCAGAAACATGGCTATGTCAAGTGTGAGTCACTAATAACATTTCTACAATTATTAGGGTCTAATGTAGGCAAGCATGATGATATTTTAGAAGCCTAATAATCTTTGGGGCAGGTAGAGAGGTTTTCCTAAGCTACTTACAAGGTGAAATTGGAAGAATTAATGAAGAGGAAGCTTCTGCTCAACAAGTGGACTGGCTGAATTAGACGTATGTTCTTGCTTTGTCACCTATAAAATTTGAGAAAATGTTTTATAATACACATTTGAATATCTATTTTCGTTTTCTGATCTTAGATCTCTGTAACACTTAGAGTGGAAACTTTGCCAGGCTTTATCCCTTTTTGATATCTAATTAAACCTGATTTAGTAGAGAATTTATCAGCCTGCCTTTTCCCTCATATTTCATTTATGAATATGGACAGACACCCATTTTACCATGCACTGTATGTTGAAAGATCAAATACATCAGCATAATTTAAATAAATCTGAGCCCTATAAATTCCCACTGGATGCAAGACCACAAATGGAAGCAAGAACAAGGGCATGCTCAATGACATGAAAATGCAACTAATTTAAAACACAAAGGAAATACATTTCTATGGAGTGCCTAATAAATCTACAGCACTCATTTCCACAGGATTTTAGTGAGGCAAATACCTCAGCAAATTTCAAGAAAGAATTACACATTCATAGCATGGGAAAACAATATTTGTGGCTATGAGGCTACATGAACTATCAATTTACATGCTTTGTTTTTGAGTTGAGAGAGACTCCAGTCAACTTTTGAGAATAGTAAAAATTCCTTGATTATTAGGGAATGTACTAAAGTAAATATATCTTTATATGTGGAATCTTCATTTCTTTAATTTTTTATTTGACTGATGGGTTTATTTCATATGGCATGGGGATTATAGATATGGCCAGAGTGTATTCTTGGATGTCTTTGAATTGATTAGACCAGTAGCTCATCGGTATAATCATCAAATCAATTTCTGACAGGCTGGATGAAATGCAGAAACTCTAATTTTTATGGTAACACAAATTTGTATAAGAGCATTAGTGGGAGAGAAGGAAAAGAAGAGAAAAATGACAAAGAGAAGAGAAAGAGTGAATGAGAACTGGAGGATAGAAAGAAAGAGGAAAAAAAAAAAGGCCTAGAGGTAACAGCATGGCAAGAGCAACAGAGTGGTTCAGAGACAAAACAGAGATAAGATACCAGGCTTTGCTGATGAAATAGCAAAAGCCTTCATTTTTTTCTCATTGTTAGAAATGTTTCCTAACTCATAATCTTCCATGTAATGTGCACGCCAATGTTTCATCTTTTACTTATCTTCCCATGCCAACAATTACCAGAGACTCAAGTAAGCTCCCCTTTATCCACGTACCTTTTCACAAGTCTGAGGGTTTTTTCTTATTTTATTAAGTTATAATTGACATATAATGTTGTATTCATTTTAGATGTACAACATAATGATTCAACATTTGTAAACATTGCAAAGTGATTACCCCAATAAATCGAGTTATCTTCTACCTTAAAACGTTAGTACAGTATAATTGACTATCTTTCCTATGCTCTATACTACACATACATGACTTATTTTATAACTGGAAGGTTGTGCTTCTTGATCTCCTTCACCCATTTTCCTGCCTTCCATTCCTTTCCTCTCTGGCAACCGCCAATCTGTTCTCCATATCTATGAGTCTGGGTTCTGGCTTGATTTTGTTTTGTTTTGTTTTGGTGTTTAGGTCTACACATAAGTGAAATCATGTAGTATTTGTCTTTCTTCTAACTTCTTTCACTTATCATAATACTCTCAAGGTCCATCCATATTGCTGCAAATGGCAAAATTGCGTTCTGGTTTATGGTTGAATAGTATCCCATTTGTGTGTGTATGCATGAACCTTTTTGAATTAGTGTCTTCATTTTCTTTACATAAATACCCAGTAGCAGAATTGCTGGATTATATGATAGTTCTATTTTTATTTTTTGAGGAACCTCAATACTGTTTTCTATAGTGGCTGCACAAGAGTTCCCTTTTCTCCACATCCTCAACAATACTTATTATTAGCCATTCTGGCAGAGGTACGGTGATAGCTCATTGTGTTTTTATTTATTTGTATTAGAGTTGACAGGCAGTGTTAATTAGTTTCAAGTGTATAACGTAACAATTCAACAATTCTACATGCTATGCAATGGCACCATGACAAGTGCAGTCACCATCATCTCCACTGTTTTACAGTATTACCGACGATATTCCTTGTGCTGTACTTTTCATCTCCATGAATTATTTGATAACTGGAAGTTTGTATCTCAATCTTCTTCACCTTTTTTTCCCATCCTCCACCCCCACCCCCTGAAAAGCACCAGTTCTCCGTATGTCTATATGTCTGTTTTCATTTGTTTGTTTATACATTTAATTTGTTTTTAATACTCTACTTATAAGTGAAATCAGATGATATTTGTCTTCTTTTTCTGCTTTTTTCACTTAACATAATACCCTCTACATCCATCCATCTTGTCACCAGTGGTAAAATGTGTTTTTTTAATGGTTGAGTTATATTTCATTGTGTATATATACCACTTATCTTTTTATCCATTCATCTATAGATGGACACTTAAGTTGCTTTCATATCTAGCTATTGTAAGTAAAGCGGCAATGAACACATATCTTCTTAAATTAATGTTTTTATCTTCCATGGATAAATACCTAGAAGTTAAATTATGGGATCATATGATATTCTATTTTTAATATTTTCAGGAAACTCCATACTGTTTTTCCACAGTGGTTGCACCAATTTACATTCTTGCCAACAGTGCATAAGTGTTGTTTCCTCCACATCCTCACTGAGACTTGTTTATTTTTAATGCTAAATATTCTGACTTATATGAGATGACATCTAGCCATTGTTTTGATTTGTGTTTCCCTGATGATTAGTGATTTTGACCATCTTTGCATGAGCATCTCTTGGTCATCTGTGTGTTTTCTTTGGGAAAATGTCTGTTCAGGTCTCCTGCCCATTTTTAAATTGGATTCCTTTGTTGTTATTGAGTTCTGTACATTTTTTATATACTTAGTATTAACCCCTTATTGAATATATCATTTGCAAATATCTTCTTTATTCAGTAGATTGCCTTTTCATTTTGTTTCCTTTGCTGGGCAAAGGCTTTCTATTTTGGTGTGATTGCAGTAATTTTGCTTTTGTTTGCCTTGGCTGAGGAAAGAAGTTCATAAATAGATTTCTAAAGCTGATGTCCAAGAGATTACTGCCTATTTTCTTTTAGGAATTTTTATGATTTCAGGCCTCACTTTTAGATCTTTCATTCATTTGGACTTTATTTGTGTATTCTGTAGGAAAATTGTCCAGTTTTATTTCTTTTGCATGTAGCTGTCCAATTTTCCCAACTCTGCTTACCAAAATACCATCTCTCCCCATTGTATGTTCTTGTCTCCTTTGTCATAGATTAATAGATCATATAAGTAAGAGTTCACTTCTTGACTCTATCCTGTTCCATTCATGTGTCTATTTTTGTGTCAGCATCATACTGTTTTGGTTACTATGGCTTTGTAGTGTCTTTTGGTATCTGGTATTGTTTCCGGTTTTGTTCTTCTTCCTCAAGATTGCTTTGGCTATTCAAAGTCTTTTATGATCCTATACAAATTTTAGAATTATTTGTTCTTGTTCTCTGAAAAATTCCAGTAGCATTCTGATAGGGATTGCATTGGATCTGCAGTTTGCTTTAGGTATTATGGACATTTTAATAATAGTGGTTTTTCTAATCTTTGAGCATGGAATATTTTTCCATTTGTTTATGTTACCTTCAGTTTCTTTCATCAATGTCTTACAGTCCATGGAGTGTAGATCTTTTGCCTCCTTGGTTCAATTTATTCCTAGGTAATTTATTTCTTTTGGGGTGGTTGAAAATTGGATTGTTTTTTAAATTTCTCTCTGCAACCTCATTATTAGTGTATAAAACACAACATATTTCTGTATATTTTGTATCCTGCAACTTTACTGAATTCATTATTCTAACAGTTTGCTGGTGGAGCCTTTAAGGTTTTACATATAGTATCTTGTCGTCTATGAATACTGAAAGTTTTACTTCATCCTTACTAATTTGGATGCCTTTTATTTCTTTTTCTTCTGTGAATGTTATGGCTAGGATTTCTGGCACTATGAAACAATGACAAGAATAAAATAAGAAAAACCCCACAAACATGGAGGCTAAGTAATATGCTACTAAAAATTCAACAAGTCAACAAAGAAATCAAAGAAGAAATAAAAAATACATGGAAACAAAATGAAAATACAACAGTCCAAAACATTTAGTCCAAAGACAGTTCTAAACAGGCAGTTCATAGCTCTATAGGCCTCCATCAAGAAACAGGAAAAATCTCAGGTAAATAATCTAACTTTACACCTAACGGAACTAAAAAGAGGAACAAACAAAGCTTAAAATTAGTAGAACAAAGGAAATAACAAAAATTGGCAGAAATACATGAAATAGAGACAATAATAGAAAATATCAATGAAACTAAGAACTTGTGATTTGAAAACAAAATAAACGAAACTGATAAATCTTTAGATAGCTTCTGTTTTTTGATTGATATTCTGTCTAGATGATCTATCCATTGATGTGTGTGGTGGTGAAGTCCCCTACTATTAGTATTACTGGCAATTTTTCCCTTAATCTCAGTTAATGTTTGCCTCATGTATTTAGGTAGTCCTACGTTAAGTGCAAAGATATTTTAAATTGTTATGTCCTCTTATTGGTTTGATCGCTTTATGATTATGTAATCCCCTTATTTGTCTCTTGTTACATTTATTTATTTATTTAATGTGGTTTAAGCTTTTATTTAAATTCCAGTTAACATACAGGGTAATCTTAGTTTCAGGAGTAGAATTCAGTGATTCATCAGTTACATACATCATTCAGTGCTCATCATGATAAGTGCCTTCCTTGATACCCATCACCCATTTAACTCATTCTACTGCCCATCACCCCTCCAGCAGCCCTCGTTTATCCTCTATAATTAAGAGTCTGTTTTGTGCTTTGACTTTCTCCCTTCAATGTTCATTTGTTTTGTTTCCTACATTCCATATGTGAGTGAAATCATATAGTATTAGTCTTTCTCTGACTGACATATTTCACTTAACCTAATACCCTCTATCTCCATCACATCATTGTAAATGGCAAGATTTCATTCTTTTTGATGGCTGAGTAATATTGCTTTGTGTATAAACATAAACACACACACACACACACACCCCTACTTATCCTTATCCATTCATCAGTTGATGGACATTTGGGCTCTTTCCATAATTTGTCTATTGTTGATAATGCTGCTGTAAACATTGGGTGTATGTATCCCTTCAAATCAGTAGTTTTGTATCCTTTGGGTAAATACCTAGTAGTGCAGTTGCTGGGTCACAAGGTAGTTCTACTTTTTACTTTTTTGAGGAATCTCCATAGTTTTCCAGAGTGGCTGTACCTGTTTGCATTCCTGCCAACAGTGTAAGAGGGTTCCTCTTTCTCTGCACCCTTGTCAACACCTGTTGTTTCCTGAACTGTTGATTTTAGCCATTATGACAGGTATGAAGTGATATTTCATTGTAGTTTTGACTTGTATTTCCCTGATGTTGAGTCATGTTGAGCGTCCCTTCATGTGTCTATTAGCCATCTGGCTGTCTTCTCTGGATAATTATTCATGTCTTCTGCCCATTTCTTAACTGGATCCTTGTTTTTGGGTTTTAAGTTTGATGAGTTCTTTATAGATTTTAGACACTAACTCTTTATCAGATATGTCATTTGTAAATAACTTTTCCCATCCTGAGGGTTGTCTTTTAGTTTTGTTGATTGTTTCCTTCACTGTGCAGAAGCTTTTTATCTTGATGAAATCCCATTAGTTCATTTTTGCTTTTGTTTCCCTTGCCTCAGGAAACATCTAGTAAGAATTTGCTACAGCTAATGTCAAAGAGGCTGCTGTGTTCTCCTCTAGGATTTTGATGGTTTCCTGTCTCACATTTAGGTCTTTCATCCATTTTGAATTTATTTTTATGTATGGTGTAATTTTATCCTTCTGCATGTCGCTGTCCAGTTTTCCCAACATCATTTGTTGAAGAGACCCTGTCTTTTTACCATGGGACATTCTTTCCTGCTTTGACAAAGATTAGTTGACCATAGAGTTGAGGGTCCATTTCTGGGTTTTCTATTCTGTTCCATAGATCTCTGTGTCTGTTTTTGTGCCAGCACCATACTGTTTTGATCACTACAGCTTTGCAATATAACTTGAAGTCCAAAATTGTGATGCCTTCAGGTTTACTTTGCTTTTTTAAGATTGCTTTGGTTATTTGGGATCTTTTGTGGTTCCATACAAATTTTAGGATTGTTCTTGTTCTGTGAAAACTGCTCATGGTATTTTAATAGGGATACATTAAATGTGTAAATTGCTTTAGGTAGTAGAGACATTTTAACAATGCTTTTTCTTCCAATCTATAAGCATAGAATGTTTTTCCATTTCTTTGTGTCTTAGGTTGTATATTTCAGATTTTTCTGGCTTCTTGAGGAAGGCTTGTATTGGTGTATACTTTCCTCTTATACTTTCGCTGCATCTTAAAGGTTTGGGGCCATTGTGTTTTCATTTTAATTTGTTTCTATGTATTTTTTTAAAAAATTCTTCTTTAAGGGAGTTGAGGGAAATTGGAGAGGGAGATGAACCATGAGAGACTATGGACTCTGTAAAACAACCTGAGGGCTTTGAAGGGGCGGGGGGTGGGAGGTTGCGGGAACCAGGTGGTGGGTATTATGGAGGGCACACATTGCATGGAGGACTGGGTGTGGTGCAAAAACTATGAATTCTGTTATGCTGAAAAGAAATTTAAAAAATTAAAAAAATTCTTCTTTAATTTCCTCGTTGACCCATTTATTCTTTAGTAGGATCTTCTTTAGTCTCCATGTATGGTCTTCCCAAATTTTTTCTTGTGGTTGGCTTCATGTTTCATAGTGTTGTGGTCTGAAAATATGCATGGTATGGTCTAGGTCTTTTTGCATATGATAAGACCTGATTTGTGACCTAGTATGTGATCTACTCTGAAGAATGTCCTGTGTGCACCTCAGTAGAATGTATGTTCTGCTGCTTTAGAATGACATATTCTGCATATATCTATTAAGTCCATCTGGTCAAGTGTGCCATTCAAAGCCTTTTTTTCCTTGTTAATTTTCTGCTTAGATGATCTGTCCATTAGTGTAAGTGGGGTGTTAATGTTTTCTGCTATTATTGTATTATTATCAATGAGTTTCCTTGTATTTGTTTTTAATTGTTTTATATATTTGGATACTCCCAAATGGCGGCATAAATATTTACATTTGTTAGATCTTGCTGTTAATCAGACTCCTTTATTATGACATAGTGCTCTTCTTTATCTTTTGTTACAGGCTTTAGTTTAAAGCCTAGTTTGTCTGATAGAAGTATGGCTCCTCCAGCTTTCTTTTGACATCAACTGCATGGGAAATATTTTTCCATCCCCTCACTTTCAATCTGCACTCTTTTTCAGGTCTAAAATGAGTCAGTTGTAGGCAGCATATAGATTTTTTTAAATTTATTTATTTGTCAGAGAGGGAGAGAGAGAGAGCGTGCGAGCACAAACAGAGTGGTAGGCAGAGGCAGAGGGAGAAGCAGGCTCCCTGCCGAGCAAGGAGCCCGATGTGGGACTCGATCCCAGGATGCTGGGATCATGACCTGAGCCGAAGGCAGCCGCTTAACCAACTGAGCCACCCAGGCATCCCTAGATTTTTTTTTAATCCATTCTGATACCCTATGTCTGTTGATTGGAACATTTACTCCATTTACATTCAGAGTGATTATTGTTAGATATGAATTTAGTGCCATTGTATTACCTGTAAAGCTGGTGTTTCTGGTGATTGTCTCTGATCCTTTCTAGTCTTTGTTGCTTTTGGTCTTTCTTTCCTACCCAATAACTATTCTTTAATATTTCTTGAAGGGCTAGTGTGGTGATCATGAACTCCTTTAGTTTTTGCTGGTCTGGGAAAATATTTCTCCTATCTTGAATGACAGTCTTGCTGGATAGAGTACTCTTGGCTACAGATTTTTCCCATGAGCATGTCGAATATATCATGCCACTCTCTCCTGGCCTGTCTAGTGTCTGTGGAGATATCTGCTCCTAACCTTATTTGTCTTCCCTTGTAAGTTAGAAATTTTTTAAGATTTATTTATTTATTTATTTGACAAAGAGAAATCACAAGTAGGCAGAGAGGCAGGCAGAGAGAAAGAGGGGGAAGCAGGCTTTCCACTGAGCAGAGAACCCAATGTAGGGCTCCATCCCAGGACCCTGAGATCATGACCTGAGCTGAAGGCAGAGGCTTAACCCACCAAGCCACCCAGACGTCCCAAGTTAGAATTTCTTTTCTCTTTCTGCTTTTAGGACCCCCCCCCTTATTTCTATATTTTGCAAATCTAACTACAATGTATCTTGGTGTTGGCTGGCTTTTGATTTTGACAGGTGGTCTCTATGCCTCCTGGATTTGGATGTCTGTTTCCTTCCCCAGATTAGGAAAGTTTTCAGCTATAATTTCCTTGAGTAAATCTTCTGCCCTCTTTTCTCTCTATTCTTCTTCTGGGACTCCTATGATACAAAAAGCATAACTTTATCATGCTTTATGGAGTCACTGAGTTCCATAAGTCTACTTTCATGATCCAAGATTTTTTTTTCCCTCTTCTTTTTGGCATCATTATTTTCCATAATTTTATCTCCTATATCACTTATTAATTCCTCTGTTTTTTCCATCCTTGAAGTCATTACATCTAGTCTGTTTCAAATCTCAGTTATCACATTTTTCATTTCAGCCTGATTAGTTTTTAGCTTTTATCTCTGTGGTAAGTGGCTTCCTGTGTCTTTTAGGCTTTTCTCAAGCCCAGCTAGTGTCCTTATGATTGTTACTTTATTTTTTTCAAAGATTTTATTTACTGTTTGAGAGAGAGCATGAGAGAGAATGATCATAGCAGAGGGGCAGAGAGAGAGAGAGGCAGACTCCCCACTGAGCAGGAAGCCTAACTTGGGGCTCGATCCCAGGACTCAGATATAATGACTTGAGCTGAAGGCAGACACTTAATAGACTGAGCCACCCAGGTGCCCCATGGTTGTTGCTTTAAATTCTGGATCAGTCATATTACTTTTATTTGTTTTGGTTACATCTCTGGCTGTGATCTCTTCTTGTTCTTTCTTTTGGGAGGAATTCCTTCATCCTGGCATTTTGCCTAGTGTCCAGTTATCTGTCTTTGTGTGTTAGGGAAGCCTATTATGTTTCTTGTCCCTGAGAGTAATGGCTTTATAAAGATTTTTCTTAAGTTTATTTGACAGAGATCACAAGTAGGCAGAGAAGCAGGCAGAGAGAGAGGCCAAAGCAGGCTCCCCACTGAGCAGAGAGCCCAATGTGGGGCTTGATTCCAGGATCCTGGGATCATGCCCTGAGCCAAAGGCAGAGGCTTTAACCCACTGAGCCACCCAGGCTCCTGGAGTAATGGCTTTATAAAGAAGAAGACATATAATAACCAGTGCTAATATTTCCTGTAGGGCTAGTTTAGTGGTCATGAACTACTTTAGTTTTTTTTCTGGGAATCTCTATTCCTCCTCCTGTCTTGAATGACAGTCTTGCTGGGTAGAGTCTCAGTCAGTAGCCTTGGGGAAGTGTTTTCTTTTTTGAAATCCATTGTAGGCTCCTCTCTCACTCACTTCTCTTCACAACCAGGGTTCCCTTCCATTTCTTCCCCAAACCATGTCTCTGCACTTTGTACCTTCCATGATGTGGACTCCTCTCTCCCTCTAGTCATGCAGTTCTATCAGTCCTCAAATCAATTTCTTGGGTATTCAGAATGATTTGATATTTATCTAGCTGTGTTTGAGGGAGGAGGTAAGCCTAGGTCCTCCCACTACTCCATCATCTTAATTCCCCACAGTTTTTGTTTTTAAGTCTGTTTCGTCTGATAAAAGTGTGGTGACCCTAGCTTTTTATTCATATCCATTCCCATGGGGTATCTTTTTTATCCCTTTGCATTCAATCTGTATGTGGTTTTAGGTTTGAAGTAAATCTCCTATACAGTATATGAATGGTCTTGTTTTTTGCCTTTTGGGTTTTTTTTGGTTTGTTTCAATTTTTTTTCCTTCCACTAAGGTGACCTTTGTGTCTTGATTGGAGGAGTTAGACCATTTACATTTAAAGTAATTATTGATAGGTATGTAGTTACTGCCACCTTTAATTCTTTTCTGTTTGTTTTTGTAGTACTTCTCTGTTCCTTTCTTTTTCCCTCCCTCTCATCCCTTGTGATTGATAAGTTTCCTACTGTTATATTTGGATTCCTTTCTCTTTATTTTTTGTGCACCTATTATAAACTTTCAGTGTGTGATTACCATAGGTTAATATATAACATCCTAAGTATATAGCAGTCTATATCAAGTTAATGTTTCCTTAAGTTGAAATATTATACAAGTTCTACTTTTTCACTTTGCTCCTTCATGTTTTATGTATATGTCATATTTACATCTTTTTTTGTATATACCTGAACTAATTTTTGTAGTTATCATTGATTTTTTTACTACTGTTGTCTTTTAACCTCCAAAGAAGCTTTTTAAGTGATTGATCTACTACCTTTATTGTATGTTTTCTTTTATTCATGAATTTTTCCTTTCATATTTTTTTCTTTTTTTCCAATTAGGGTTTTCTTAAAGAACTTAAAGAACTCCTATTAATATTTCTCATAAAGTTGGTTTGGTGTTGACAAACTATTTTAATTTTTTGGCTGGGAGACTTTCTCTCTCCTTCAATTCTGATTGATGTCCTTGCTGGGTAGAGTGTTCTTGGTTGTTATTTTTTTCCTTCCAGTACTTTGAATGTATTATGTCACTCTCCTATAGCCTACAAAGTTTCTGTTGAAAATAAGTTCATAGCCATGTGGGGTTTTCTTTGGAAGTAACTAATTGCTTTTCTCTTGATACTTTCAAATTTTTTCTCTTAAGCTTTAATCGTTGACTTTTTAATTATTAGGTATATTGTGTGGATCTCATCTTGTTTGGGGTTCTCTGTGCTTTCTGCATCTGAATGTGTGTATCTTTCCCCAAGTTAGGGAATATTTTAGATATTATTCCTCTAAATATGTTTTCTGCCCCATTATCTTTCTTTTCTCATTCTGGAACTCCTGTAATGTGAAAGTGAGTATGATTTGTCCTGGAGATCCCTTTTTTACCTATTCTCAATTTTTCTTTTTTCTTTTTGCTGTTCACCTTGAGTGCTTTCCACTAACCTGTCTCCCAGATGGCTTGAAGATGGGAGTTGGAGGAGAAAAAAATCTCCAGTGGACTCCACACTGAGCACAAAGTGTAATGCAGGTCTCAATCTCACCCTGAGATCACGACCTGAACCACAACCAAAAGTTGGGCATTTAACTGACTGCCCCCCAGGCACTCCCTTTATGGTATCTTTTGAAGTCTTTATCAGGTATATTGCTTATCTTTATTCATTTATTCATTTTTTTGTTTTTGAAGTTTTTCTTGTGCTTTCATTTGCAGCATATTCCTCTGTCTCCTCATTTTGTTTGACTTCCCATTTTTGTGTCTATGAAACAAGTAGCTATGCTAACAGCTACTTTTCCTAGTCTTAAATGACTGATCTCATATAGGAACATCCCCAGTGTGGACTGTAAGTGTCTGGAAGATCTGGCTGGAGTTGTAGCAGGAATGGGCTGAAAATCCCAGAGCAGTCTGCGCCAGAACCACTCTGGTAGGATAGCTAGAGCTGACATGGGTGTAGGCTGGGGGTACTGGGGCATTCCACACAGTGGACACCCTGGTGGGACAGCTAAAGCTGAAGCAGGAACTGGCTGTGTGATCTGGGAGCATTCTTTGCAGAGTCACCCTGGTGAGCAGCTGGAACTAAAGTTGTCCAGGCTACGGGTTTCCATGGGGTGCTTTGTACAGGGAGCCCCTTGGCAAGTTGTCTTGATCTGAAGTGGGCTTGGGCCTGACATGTCCCTGATGCTTGCACAAATTGATGCTTTGCACAATTGTCATCTTGATGAGATGTGTAAAATTATCATGGGCACCATCTGGAAGTATCCTTGTGTGTGCCACGCTGGGGCCATTATTATAGGATGGCTGTAGCTCAGGCAGGTGAGAGGGTGTCACCCTGGAGTAATGTCTTGAGCTGGTGTGAGCTACTGGCTCAGGGCTCACTAAGGGAACCAACTGGCCAGATGCATACCTTGGTCCTTTGTTTTCTACCAGGGTGAAGGAGGAGCATGAAGAGGGGTGCTCACCAGACTCTCTGACCTCAGAGAGAATTTATGCAGCAACTCAGGGCTGTGTCCTTTATATTTTAGTTGTTCATTTAAATCTTTGCTTTATTTCCATGCCTCCAGGGTGACTGGGGTTGGTGGATTCCAGCCAGCTAGAGTGTCCCGATCCTGCTCCTGTCTGAACTATCAAGGTGGAGAGGAAACATAAATAATAATGTTCACCTGCCCCCTTGACACTGAAGAACACTCTTCAAGTTTCATGCCATTTGACAGACATTCAAGATCTGGTTCCTTTGAAGTCTAGTTATTCTTCCCAACTACAGAGTTTTTTCTGTGCTCCGAGTGGATGAAACTGCTCCTGGTCTCTCGGTACTATCCTTCTCTACTTTAGTTCGCAGTATCAGTGTAGGATTCCCTTGATTACTGTGTCTTGTGCCATTTATTGTGTGGTCTCTCTATGTGGAGAAGCTGTTCAATCAGTGTGCAGTTCTTCTTTAGGAGGAACTGCTCTAAGCGTAGGTGTAGGTGTAGAATCATTGTGTCCATAAATGATGTGAGTACAGAGTCTTTCTACCTCACCATCTCGAACCGCCCCCCGCCCCCAACTCATTGTGGTTTTGATTTGCATTTCTCTGATGATTAGCAATGTTGAACATTTATCCATGTGCCTGTTGGCCATCTATATGCCTTTGGAAAAATGTCTGTTCAGGTCCTTGACCATTTTCATCATACTGTTGTTTTTGGGTTTTTTTCAGTGTATGAGTTCTTTATATATTTTAGATATTAACCACTTATTGGATACGGACATGCCTCAGAGATACTGGTTCAGTTCTACACCACTATGATGAAGTGAACATCATAATAAAATGAGTCAAATGAATATTTTTGTTTCCCAGTGCACGTGTCTAATCAAACAATGTACATACCTTAATTAAAAAATATTGCTAAAAAATGAAAACTGTCATCTGAACTTTCAGTGAATTGTCACCTCTTTGCTGACAGAGGGTCTTGACTCAATGTTGATAGCAGTTGCTGAAAGTTGGTGCAGTTGTGGCAATTTCTTAAAATAAGACAACAAGGAAGCTTACTGTTGAATGTCTTCCACTCGGAAAATTTCTCTGCAGCATGTGATGCCACTGATTAATAGCATTTTAGTCACAGTAGAGCTTTTTTTCAAAACTGGAGTCAATCCTCTAAAACCCTGCTACTGTTTTATCAGCTACTTGTGCAAAATTTTAAATTTTTCATTGTCATTTCAAAAATCTTAACATCTTCAGTAGGAGTAGATTCTATCTCAAAAAGATAACATTCTTTGCTCATCTGTAAAACAACTCCTCATCATGAAATTGTAGCAGTTAAAATATAGTGAAAAGCTTGAAATTTTGCAGGAATTAACAAAATGTGACACAAACACAAAGTGAGAAAAGGCTATTGAAAAAAGGGTACTATAGGGGCGCCTGGGGTGGCTCATTCAATTAAGTGTCTGGCTCTTGATTTTGGCTCAGCTCATGATCTCAGGGTCCTGCGAGAAGACTCAGATCAGGGTCTACACTCAGTGGAGAGTCTGAGGATTCTGTCTCTCCCTCTCGTTCCGTCCTTCCCCCCCAATCCCCCCCCCAACCTCTCTCTCGAATAAATAAATCTTGGGAAAAAAAGAAAAAGGAAAAATGGCACCATAGAATTACTTGATGCAATGTTGCCACAAACCATGAATTTTTTTTTTAAAAAGCAGTATCTGTTAAACAAAATAAAGCAAAGCATAGTATAAGGTGGTAGGCCTGTATTTGATTTACATGTTCTCCCATTCAGTAGTTTGTCGTCTTTCTTTTGTTGATGGTTTCGTTTGCTGTGCAGAAGCTTTTTAGTTTGATGTAGTCCTATTCCTTTTTTTTTTTTTTTTTTGCTCCTGTACCTTCGAAGTCAGCTCAAACAAACAAACAAACAAATAAACAAAACATTAAGACTGATGTCTATGTTTTGTTTTTGTTCTAGGACTTTTATGGTGTCAGGTCACACATTCAAGCCTTTAATCCATTTTGAATTAATTTTTGTATATGGAGTAAGATAGCAGTCCAATTTCATTCTTTTACATGTAGCTTTCAAATTTTCCCAACACAATTTATTGAATAGGCTGAACTTTCCCTATTGTATATTCTTGGCTCCTTTGTCATAAATTAACTGATCACCTATGTGTGGGTTTATGTGTGGGCTCTTATTCTCTTCCACTGCTCTGTGCATCTGTATTAATGACAATACCTATTGTTTAGATTACTATAACTTTGTGTTATCTTTTGAAATCACAGTGCATGATATCTTTAGCTTTGTTCTTTCTCAGAATTGTTTTGGCTATTCAGAGTCTTTTGTGGCTCCATACAAATCTTAGAATTATTTGTTGTAGTTCCATGAAAAGTTCCAGTAAATTGCATTGAATCTATAGATTGCTTTGGGTAATGTGGACATTTCCACAATATTATTTCTTCCAATCTATGAGCATGGGGCATCTTTCTATTTATTTATGTCATCATCAATTTTTTGGTCAATGTCTTAGAGTTTCCAGTGTATAGGTCTTCACTTCCTTGGTTAAATTTATGCCTGAGTATTTCATTTTTTGATATGATGGCAAATGGGATTATTTTCTCGATTTCTCTTTCTTAAGGTTTGTAAGTGTATAGAAATACAACAGAATTTTGTGTATTTTGTATCTTGTCAATTTAGTAAATTCATTCTAATGCCGCCTTTGGGTGGCGATTTAAGTTTTTTTTGGTATATAGTATCATGTTGTCTGCAAATAGTGACAATTTTACTACTTTTCTATTTTTATGCCTCCTTTTTTCCTTCTTTCTTTCCTCCTTCCTTCCTTTTTTCTTTCCTTCCTTCCTTCTTTCTTTCCTTTTCTTCTGGACCAATTTCTGTGGTTATACTATGGCTATATACTATGGCTATACTATGGCTATACTGTGGCTATAGCCCCAGTATATATACTGTGTACAGTATATATACTATATACTGTGGCTATACTATGTTGAATAAATGTGGTAAGAGTGGACATCCTTGCCTTTTTCCTGATCGTAATTTTACTAATTTTATTCCTTTAAACTTCAAATTAACCTTATAAGTTTTTAATCTACTACCTTTTTTATGTATTTACCTTTTCCAGTGAGATCTTTACTTATGTATGTTTCCTCTTATTAATTAGTGCCATTTCTTTTAGCTTAAGGAAGTCCCTTTAAAAAAATGCCTTGGGGCGCCTGGGTGGCTCAGTGGGTTAAAGCCCCAATAAATGGTGCTGGGAAAATTGGACAGCTATATGTAGAAGAATGAAACTCGACCATTCTCTTACACCATACACAAAGATAAACTCGAAATGGATAAAGGACCTCAATGTGAGACAGGAATCCATCAGAATCCTACAGGAGAACATAGGCAGTAACCTCTTTGATATCAGCCACAGCAACTTCTTTCAAGATATGTCTCCAAAGGCAAAGGAAACAAAAGCGAAAATGAACTTTTGGGACTTCATCAAGACCAAAAGCTTCTGCACAGCAAAGGAAACAGTCAACAAAACAAAGAGGCAACCCACGGAATGGGAGAAGATATTTGCAAATGACAGTACAGACAAAAGGTTGATATCCAGGATCTATAAAGAACTTCTCAACAACTCAACACATGCAAAACAGATGATCATATCAAAAAATGGGCAGAAGATATGAACAGACACTTCTCCAATGAAGACATACAAATGGCTATCAGACACATGAAAAAATGTTCATCATCACTAGCCATCAGGGAGATTCAAATTAAAACCACATTGAGATACCACCTCACACCAGTTAGAATGGCCAAAATTAGCAAGACAGGAAACAACGTGTGTTGGAGAGG
>PISX010014560.1:0-52638 GCA_004024625.1 Mellivora capensis
CTGACCTGCCACCAGCGTCCTGTATCTGGCCCCTGCCCTCCCGACCTCGTGTCTCCATGCAGGCCGCTGGCGCTGCCCTTTGGGAACTGGTGGCTGATCTCGGCAGAGTTCGGGGACCCGTCTGCTCGCGCTCGCCCCACCGTCCCCGCGATGAGCGGTTCTGTGCCCGGGCGGGCTCCTCTTTCCAGGCTCTCTAGACTTGAACTCCTGGACTGAGCACACTTCCTGGAAGGCTCCAAGGCTGCATGACGGTGTGGGCGGGGAGGGCCGAGGCTTGGACCTGCTCCAGGAGATCTTGGGGCTTTCCGCTCCGGTCTCTGGGTGCTCTTTGCTCTGCTCCAGCTGACTTCAGGTGCCGCTGGAGTCCGCGTTTACCTCACAGTTCCCTTATGGCTTAATTGGACTTTTTTTTTTAAAAAGAAGACAACTGCGACTTAGGGAAATAAGATTTAAACTGAATTTATTATGGAAAAACAGGCGCTCCCCTGGGAAAGCGGCTCTTTGCCCCGCGGGGTCTGGCCCAGCGTGGCCCTTGGCCCGTGTCAGTGCCCGTGTGAGGTCGCTCTGCTCCACTGCCACGCTTGCTTGGAGGCATGGCCTGCTGGGGCCTCCCCCAGGTCTGACCAGCTGACCGCGGGGCCCGAAGGCCCGCACAGCCCGCCCACACTGCGCGTCCCCTAGCGTTTTTGCTTTTCTGCTGAGGAGGCGGTGTGGAGGAGACCCACAGTGCCCGTTTCCAGCTGGAGCGTCGGGTTCCCGCGGAGCGCCGTGGCGGGGAGCCCCGAGGGCGAGCTTCTGCGCTCTCCGCTCTCCGGAAGGGCTCGGTGGACCCGGGGGCGGGAGCCGTCCGGGGCTTCTCCAGTGTCACACAGCCGGTGAGCCCGGTTTCTCGGCTGCAGGCGCTGCGGGAGCTGGTTCTCAAATACCGGGAGAGCATCGTGCACGTGCGGACCGCGGCGGAGCACACGGAGGAGAAGCTGAAGGCCGAGATCCTGTTCCTCAAAGAGCAGATTCAGGCCGAGCAGTGCTTGAAAGAGAACCTCGAGGAGACCCTGCAGCTGGAGATCGAAAACTGCAAGGAGGAGCTGGGTGTGGACCTGGGCTGTGGGTGGGGCCGGGGAAGTGGGTGAGGACCCGGGCCGTGGGCGGGGCCGGGGAAGTGGGTGTGGACCTGGGCTGTGGGCGGGGCCGGGGAAGTGGGTGGGGACCTGGGCCGTGGGCGGGGCCGGGGTAGTGGGTGTGGACCTGGGCTGTGGGCGGGGCCGGGGAAGTGGGTGGGGACCTGGGCTGTGGGCGGGGCAGTGGGTGTGTCGGGGCTGACTTTGGGATTTTGTACGACCCTCTGGTTTCAGAACGCGGAAGGCAGCAAACGGGCAGGGGAGGTGTAGGAAAGAATGAAGGGGTTTTCAGATGTTCTGATATATTCGGAGTAAATTCAGATTTAATTGGGACTTAAAAACCGCCTATTCGGGGAGTGGAGCTGGCGGCTCCTGGCAGAACCCTGGGGTGTCACCAGAGCCCTGCTGGGCTGCACCCGCCCCCAGAGTTCAACGTGGCCCAGGACACACTTTCCACGTGGCCTCTGCCTGCACTAGAGCTCCGCGCTGCTGGGGGGCCTGGGGCACTTGAGAAAGGGGCTCTGGTCTGCGCTCGGGGTCCGACTGCTTTCATTGTTTGAGATGGAGCTTATGGGAGAAGGGGGCGTGAATGAAGACCTCAGCAAGGCTGACGCATCTCCCCCTTCCCTTCCAGCTTCCGTGTCTAGCCTAAAAGCTGAACTAGAAAGAATAAAAGTGGAAAAAGCACAGGTGAGTCTCCTGAGGTCCGCGCGGACTGCACCTGCAGCCGGGAGCTGTGCGTGGGAGACGGGCCTCGTCCGGCCCTCAGGGAGCGTCTGCCTGCTGTCCGCTGGGGCTCGGGGACAGGCAGGCGGGGTCAGGGCGCGTCGGTGTGGAACAGGGTGTCCTACGAGCGGGAGGGGGTGTTTCTAGCTGGCTCGCAGTCCTCCCATCGACACCGCTGCTCGCTGGCCGCATGCCCTGCGCCCCCACCAGGCACGCCCTTCATCCCGCAAGCCCGGCCGGCTGAGCCCTCGTCCACTCCCCTCCTGTCTCACTGTCTGCAGCGTCCCCATGGCTCTGCCGTCTCTCCTTCCCGGTTGCTTGCCTCTTCACGCGGTCTCCGGCGACACCCAGGGGCCTGGCCTCTGTCTGTCTCTGACTGGCCGAGCAGCCCCGTGTGTGCCCATCCGCTGTCCCCTCCCCGTCCTCAGGCCCCTCGCCCTCAGCGGGGACGGTCCCAGCATGACCTCGCTGCTCGCCGCTCACGGCATGCGCTCACATGGCTCCTGGCCTGTCCGCGTTCCTTCAGGGAAGGGACAGCTTTTGCCGGGTCTCGCGCGGCCCATCCTGCCCTCTGGGCCCGGCGTACTCGGTATTTCTCTCCCTGGAAACCGTCACCTCCCGACAGTTTTCCACCACGCGCTGCGCCCCCCCCCCGGTAGGAGCGCGCGCGCCCTCTGGTCCATCCCCAGCGCCACGATTCCGGCTCCTGTGCCGCGGGGGACAGGAGGGCAGACCGCACCGGCCGTCTTGTCCGCACGCATCGCCAGGTTGGGCTCAGACTTAGTGCGCGGCCCGCGTGCTGTACCAGCCTGAGGCCTCCGTCCGCCTCCAACACGGACCCCTCCGGGGTCCTCTTCGCAGTGAGGCCCCGGGGGTCTTTTAGAACTAGCAGGACGCAAACACAACTGTGTCGCTGTCAACCGCCCTGTGGCCCCTGTTGTCACCAGGATGAGCCCACGTCTGCCCGCAGGGCCCGCTGCAGCAGGGACTCACCCCGGTTCCGAGCGTTTTTACACGCGTCTTCCCGCCCTCACCCCTCCCAGCCTCCTCCTCCCCTGGAAAACGTTTCCGTTACGGGTCAATGTCATGTCAGCTTTCCTGGCAGGGTGACACGCTGCTTCCCCGCGTCCCCGGGCCTCAGGACCTAGTAGGCTAGTAGGGACCTGATGGATGTCCGATGAGGCAGGAGGTCTTCAAGCCCGAGCCGCAGGGGGCAGCGATGAGCGGGTGGGGACAGCGCCAGCAGCCGGTGGCCAGGGCGGGGGGTGCCTGAGGGCGGGGCTGCTGCTCAGGCCCTTTCCCAGCTCGGCTTTTCCCCTTTCCCAGCTGGAGGCCGCCCTGAGGGACAAGTCGCAGCAGCTCGAGGGCCTCCAGGAGCTGAAGGTGACTTTGGAAGAGCAGTTGAAGAAGGAGACGGCAGCTAAGGTGATGCGGCGCTAGAAACGTGGGGTCGCACGGTGCCTGTGTGGGAGGACGTGGCAGCTCGGGGCCGTGTCCCCCAAGGCTGTCCGCGGGCGGAGGGGAAAGGACCCTGTCAGGTCGCCGCGGCGAGCGCCGCTCTGGGTCGTCCGTGGGGCCCGTCCCCCAGGTACGTGCAGCCTGAGGCCAGCCCGGCGAGGACAGCCTCCGCGAGGCTGACTGTGGCCGCGGTACCGGAGGGTTCTGTGTCCCGAGAAAGGCTCCCCGGCCGGGCGGACGGTCTTGCAGGAGCCGCTGTGGCAGGTGCCGGGTCGTCCCCGCTGCTGCGGTAGCTCCTCTCGGCCGCGGCTTTCTGCTGACCAGCCGTGGTCCCGGGGCAGTGGCTCTGTCCTTGCACCGCGGGGGTAGCAGTGCAGGGCCGGTGCGGGGCTGCACGGCTGCGGCCTCCCGGGCCTCACGGCGGACTGCGCTCGCAGGCGGCCGCGGAGCAGCTCATGTTCGAGGAGAAGAACAAGGCGCAGCGGCTGCAGACGGAGCTGGACGTCAGCGAGCAGGTCCAGAGGGACTTCGTGAAGCTCTCGCAGACCCTGCAGGTGAGGACTCCAGGGCCAGCTCCCTGGCGGCTCCACGAGGGAAGTGGTCGCAGGCACAGGCCAACATCCTTCCCCGCAGGGCCGCTGCCTGTGCTCGGTTCCTCTCCCAGCCCCCAGCACCACCTTCCCGCCGTGGGCGCCCCGTGCCCCTGTCCCCGCACCCCTTCGAGGCCCAGCTCGGCATGGTCCTCCCTGTGGCGTCCTGTCCGCCGCCATGGCAGGTTGCGGGGCATCTGCTGCCTTGGGCCCGGCGGATGCCTGCGGGGACATTCGGGAAGTTGGAAACAACCCTCAAAGCTTGTGGTTCGTTCGTGTGCCCCGAACTCAGCTGTGGGGGTCCACGAGGCCAGGGGTCGGGGGTCATCCGTGTTGCGGTCCCAGCAGTTGGCCTGGGCCTGTCGCACGGCAGCCCCTGGGGAGCGAATTGCTCTGAGGGGCCCCGTCGCCTGGAAACCGAGTCCGCTTGGGAAAGTCCAGTCCGAGGCGCATGCGTGTGTCCTGTCGCCTCCCAGGTGCAGCTGGAGCGGATCCGGCAGGCGGGCTCCCTGGAGCGGATCCGGGCCATCCTCAACGACACCAAGCTCACGGACATCAACCAGCTTCCCGAGACTTGACGCGCGTGGCAGGACGCCGGCCCGCACCCTGGGATTTTACCTCCTCTAGAGCAACGTTAATTATTATTTAACTCTTAACTGAAGAAGTCACGAGGAAGGAGCTTGCAGCGACACTTGCTTCTGGTGGGAGACGACGCTGCGGCGCGGGAGCAGCAACCGGCCGGGGGACGTGCGCCGAAGGACTTCCCGTGGGGACGGACGGACACGCTGGACTCCAGGGGGGCTGGGGTCCGCTCGGCGGTGGAGGAAGTGCTGCTTTCTCCAACGTTCTCCTGCCTTGAAAGCAACATCCCGATCGTGTTTGGAATTACGTTTTCTGCCCTAGAAGCGGGCGGAGCACGCCCGTCACCGTGTTCAGCTGCGGACGGGGGTCGTGCGCCGGACGAGTATTTTATATTAAAATACGCAGCTGGAGAGCGGACCGTCGGCTGGGGACTGCGCTGCTCAGCGCAGCGCATTTCTCTCTTTACCGTCCTGTCTCCTGTCAGAGGACCTTCAGGGCAACTGAGGCCTGCTGAGAGCCACAGGACGGTGGCGACACCACCGACGCGGGCGCCGACTTAACTGTGAGACCTGAGGGTGCGCGGGGACGCCCGCCCCGGAAGCCAAGGTTCATGGAGAAGCACAAGAGGCCGCGGAAGCACTTCCTGCCCCCAGCCGCGCTCTGCGGGCCCCCAGGTACCAGGGTTAAGCTGAACGGGCACGTCTGCTCTTCTGAAAACTGTTTTAGTTTAGTTATTGGATCAGTGGAAAAATCATATTAATAAAACGAGCCGTCTGACATCTAGTATGAACGTCTGAATCCGGTTATTTCCACCTCGAGTCCCTGTACCTTGTTTCCGAGCGTCCTGGACGGATGCCGGGTTTGTGTCCCTCTTCGGATGTCGCTGGGGTGTGGGCACTGCCCGTGGGAGCCCAGCCCGGCTGGAGCGCGGCTGGTCGCGACTGTGACTCGAGAGCAGGTGCCGGGCTCGTGCTCGCCCGCGGGGGGGACGCTGGGGCCCAGCGCAGGGCGGGGCGCGTGAAGGAGTCTGGGGGGCGGGTGTGGCCGTGACCGACTCCGGCTCGGCCAGCATCGACTCTCAGGTCCGAGCGCTGGTCTCGCAGGCTGGGCTGCCCCGACGGCCTGCGCCCCCAGGACGACAGGAGGCCCACCGCCCGCCCTCAGCCGCGCATGCATCGGTAACTGCTGCCTGTGGAAACGGTGCTCTAGGCCCGTCACACGCAGAACATTAAAATCCGTTTTTAAACATCTCTGTGATACAGTGTCTGTAGAAGGTCCTACTTCACGTAAGGAAAGGAACCTACGCCCTCGCTCAGTCAGAACGACCCGCAGGCGGATTTCCGAGGCGCACAGCTGGGCCACCACCTCCCAGAGCGCGTCCACCCGCTCCCGGGGACGCTGCCCTGCGCAGACCGATTCCTCCCTCGGGAGCCCCGCTGAGAACTTCCTAGACAAGCCCCCACGGAGCCCCCGGGTTCTGCTGTTTTCTGCTGTGAAACCGCAGCGGAGCTCCCCGAAGGCAGCACTTCCCGCAGCGGGGCGACAGGACTCGGTCCCCGCGGACACAGGACAGGTCAGCGGGGCTCCCCGGGCGTCCCTATGCTCGCGCTCTGACTGGACACGCGTGTCCGAGCGCGGCTGACCCGTCCTTCCCTCCTGGCTCCTCCGCGGTGGTGGCTCAGCCCCGCCCACCTTCCAGAACTCACGCCCCGCGAGGCTCCTCTCCCGCTGAGGTCCGACCCACCTGGTGCGCGTGGGGGACCACGCACGGCCCAGTGCCGCGCGTCGGGGGCCCCTGCGCCGAGTGGGCCTCGGGGGCGACCGTCTGACCGCGCTCGACGTGTCCTCGACCAAGCGTTGGCATGAAACGGCGGCCGCCTGCGCCCCGCCTGGTCCCGTCCGCCGCTCCTGGACACCGCGGCCGCTGTCCGGCTGGAGCTCGGAGACGCGGCCGGCCGCGGAGGTCCCGGAAATCCCGAGGTCCGCGCTGCGCGCAACCCCAAGCCTCAGCTTAAACGCAAAGCCCATTCCAACCCCTACTTGTAAAAGCGTTTATTCGGTAACTATGAACACGAGCGTGAAAGACGCACCAGCGGGGCCGAGCGCGCCGACGAGGCCTCCTCGAGAGCCGGGCGAGGGCCCCCGTGGGAGCCGTGGCCGCGCCCGCCCGCGGGGACCCGCTGCAGCTCAGAAGTTCACGTGGCTGCGGATGGCGTTGATCTGCTTCACCATCTCCCGGATGTGCTCGCCCCTGCGGGACCACACGGTCACTCGGGGCCGCGAACGCGCCGGTGACACCCGCCCGCGGCCCGGGACCGCTGGGCTCCCGCCGCCCCCCGCCCCCCGCCCCCGGCCGACGGCTGCCCCGCCCGGGACTCACTCCTCCTTGAGCACCGACTGGATGCAGCTGCGCTGGTAGGCGCTGAGGGCCATGGCGGGCTTCTGCGGGCTCAGCGCGCGCGCCATCTTGCGCTGCTGGTAGTCCTTCTTCATGGTCACCTGCGGGGCAGGACGGCCCGGGCTCCGTGCGCTGCGCCGCCGCCGCCCGCAGGCCACCCCCGCCCGCGCCCGCCCCGCGCACCTGCTTGATGGCGCGGCCCAGGTGGCGCAGCTGCTCGGGGATGCGCTGCAGCTCCCGCCGCATGTCCCGCTCGCGGTCGGACAGCACCGGCAGCTGCGCGTGGACGCGGTGCAGCACCGTCTTCATCCTGCGGCGAGGCAGGCGGGCGGCTCAGGCGCGGCGGGCCCGGCCGGCTCCGGCTCGGCGCCCGCGCCCCGGCGCGCCCCGCGGCCACTGACCTGTTCATGAGGTCCTCCTGCTTCTCCTTGGCCTCCTCGTACTTGTCGGCCAGGTGCTCCGCCATCTCCCGCAGGTTCTTCCTGGCGGCACAGACCGAGGGGCTGCGGGCTGCACCCGGCGGCGGAGACGCGGCCGCCCGCCCGCCCGGCGCTTACCTCTCCTCGTGGCAGTGGCTGAGGTCCTCCAGCTGCTTCCGCTTCTGGTCGCACAGCAGCCGGACCCTGCGGGGCCGCGCACGGGTCAGGGGGGCCGGGCGCGCGTCGGCGCGGGGCGGGGCGGAGGGGCGCGGGCGGTACCTGCGCTGGATCTCCTCCTTGGCCAGGTCCTGCTTCAGCACGTACTGCTCCCGGAACACCTGCGTGGCGCGGCTCAGCAGCTGCAGGCACTCCTCGGGGGGCGGCGCCGGGGCCTTGTCCGACCACCTGCCGGCGTCGGCCGTCACCTCCCCGGCCCGTGTGTCCTCCCCTGCTGCCCCGCAGCCCCTCTCCCTGCATCTGCCTCCCCTCCCCGCCCCCGTCTCTCGCTGACGGACCACGCCCGGTTCCCCTCCAGGAGACGGACACGGAAGCCGGGACGGGAACCTGGTAAAGCCCCGACGCCCCAAACCGCGTACTTCAAAAAGGCGGGGTTTGCAACGCTCCGTTGCAAAATGCTTCTGATGTGCTTCTCGAAGGAATCCGGGCTCTCGGCCAGAATGCGGAGGGGAGACTCGGCCGCGGCCTGGTCTTCTCGGGTGCAGAGAAGGGGCGGAGACGCCGGGTGGACCGTGCTTCTGCAAGATGCACGGGACTCAGCGCCGTCTTCCATGGGCGCATTGGCGCGAGCCCCACGGGGCATCTACGCAGAGCTGGGAGAACACGACCAGCCGGGAAGCGAGTCTCCAGGGACAGTACTCTGCCCTGCAGGTCACCCTAGGGGAGCCGCGTGCCCCCCCGCCCCCGCTCTCCCCACACCGCCACGGCACGCGTCCACGGGAAGAGTGTGAACTGACCCGGGCGGGCACCGCACAACCGTCAGCAGCGGGGGTCCCGGATCCGCCCCAGCCGGGCCGAGGGCTCCCCCAGCAGGATGGTGGAGCATGTGAGGACACCAGGGGACTTACAGCAAGGGCCGGATGAGGCACTCGTAGCTGCTGGTGATGCAAACCATCGTGGGCCCCAGGATGTCGGGCACGATCCAGAACCCTCGGATGGGCGCCGGCTGCCTGGAGAGACACGGCCACAGGGCTGTCGCGCACCCAGGACGTGCCCCTGCTACAGGAGCACCGAGGTGGGGACCGGAAGGCCATCCTGCTGAGCCCGGTCACCTCCCATCCCCAACCTGCGCCCTCGCCCGCGCTCCTTCCCTACGGGCACAGCTCCTGCACCCACAAGCCCCGTCCATGTGCCTTCCGCAACCCACCCTCCCTCCTGGGGCCCACGAACACGACGGCGGGACAGTGACACTGATCCCGAGACTGAGCTGGGGTCATGCTCTACCCTTCGCTTCCCGAACATGCACAGACCAAGTGTCCCTCAGCCAGAAACGGAGGACAGCGCAGCGTGCGACAGAGCGGTCTCTGCCCTCAGAGTCACCTTCCGTAGCGCACCCCAGAGCGCGCGAGGAGGGCCTCCGGCAGAAGGGCCTGCGGGAGCCTGCGCTGAAGCCCTGATGTGAGCTCGGGGCCATGCGCGAGGACGGGGGCACACGGCGGGTGGCCATCAGGCAGGCAGCTTGACCCACAGCCCCTTAGGTCAGCGGTCGCGTCCGCGTGTGGCCCGCGTGCACCCGGCGAAGTGAATTCAGTGGCCCGTGGGGAGGGGGACCCGCGGCCTTACCTGCAGGGCAGTGGCTTGGTGCAGAGGATGTGCTCCACGAAGCACTTCTGCTCGGCGGCCAGCTCCTGCAGGCTGTCCTTGTCCTCCTCGTCTGCGGGGAGGGGCCCAGGGATCCGGTCAGCGACCCGCGCGCACAGCGCAGGCCAAGTGCCCATGCCAGAGTCCGGCCTCGCGCGGGCTGCGCCGGCAGAGCTGCTGTTTCCGGGCAGCGGCCTAGACGCAGGCCGGCTCCGCACCGGCTTCCCGCAACGGGGCGCCAGCAGTGCGCGAGCCACCGCGGCACGTCTCGCTCCGGGGCAGGGGGTGCGAGAGCCGTACACCCACCACCAGAGATTTCAGTCTCTTCACGAGGAGCGCCTTGGGGGGCTCGGTCGGTGCAGCGGCTGCTTTGGCTCAGGTCATGATCCTGGGATCACGCCCCCTGTGGGGCTCCCTGCTCTGCGGGCGTCTGCTTCCCCCTCTCCGACAGCTGCCCCCCTGCTTGTGCGCTCTCGTGCTCTCACGAATAAGAAATCTTAAGTCCGTTCAGTTCCCACAAGGAAGCCCCACGCTCGTGAGCAACCACGCGAGTCCAGCCGATTGGACCCCCTCCCCGTCCCCCCACGGTGGACCGTCCGTGTGGCGCACCAGCCTGCTCTGTGCGGTCCCCGTGCGCGGCGCCACGGACAGGGAGCTGCTGCTGGGTCGAACCTCACCCCTTCCCAGTGCTGGCGGACGCCCCGTCGGACGGCTGGATCGCTGCCCGCTCGGCGGCGACGGATGCCTGGCTGTTGGGCGATCGCACCAACGCCGCCAACAGCTGCTCACTGGCGTGCGTGTGCACACATGCATGTGCGCCGAGGAGTGAATCGCTGGGTCACCTCACGCTGAGTAACAGTGTAGGTCACCCGGGGAGGGGCCAGACTGCTGCCCCGTGTGGTACCATGTCACGGTCCGCAAGGCCCGTGTTGACAGCGCTCGCCACGGCCGGTTCGCACTAGCCGCTCTGACGGACCTGACGTCCAGCGCTTGTGCGGCGTCTCCCTTCCCAGACCCATGGCGCCGAGCGCCTCTCCCTGCGCTTACTGGCCGTGTGCGCCTCATCGGCTGAACCCTGTCACTCAAACCCCTCATTGTTCCCTGATTGGGCTCTTGTCTGTCTGTGGGGTCCCACGAGCCCCTTTCGTGCTCCAGCTAACAAGTCCTCGACCAGATCTGGGCCGGGCGCGTCCTCCCACCCTGTGGATGGTCCTTTCACTTTGTCACGGGGTTTTCTTCCATGAGTTCTACAGTTTCACTTCCGTCATCCCTTCTGAGTCACTCTTGTGTCCCAGTGTGAGGAAGGGGTCCAATTCCGTCCTGTCGTGGCTACATGCACACGTGTCCCAGCACCGTGGGTCAGGAAGACCGCTCACCCCGGGCCAACCCGTGCTAGGCCCTGCGGAAGCCAACTGGGCTGTCCCCCGTTCCACCGACCTACGCGGGTCTCCCACATCCGCATCGCGCTGTCTGGATCGCCGCACCTTCTGGGAGAAGCTCTGAAGTTGGCACGTGTGGGTCCTTCAACTGGATTCTTGTTTTTCAAGACCGTTTTGGCTATTCTAGGGCCCTGGGATTCCAAATGAGTTTTCAGATCAGCTTCTCAATTTCTGCCGATTCAGACCCAGATAGCACAGGGTCTCCACACCGACTTAGGAGTGTTGCCATTTAAAAGTACGAAGTTTTCTGATCCATGAACATGGGATATTTTTTACTTGTTTATTTCTTTCAGCAACATTGTGTCGTTTTACGCTTGTACTTTCACTTTTGTTAAATTCGTTCTTAAGGATTCTCTTCTGAAGCTAGTACAAATGGGACTGTGTCACTCTCCTTTGGATCATTCGCTACTCGTGCTCGGAAACACAAGTGTCTGCAGCCGCAAGCCCTCGGAAACCATCAGCACAAACGCTCCGTGACGGGTCCCCTAGATTAACTGCGTAGAAGACCATGGTGCCAGAAGGGAAAATTGTGGCTCTGCCTTCCTAACCTTGAAGGCTTTACTTCCTTGGCTCCTTTCCTTGCTGCCCGCTTGACGACAACGCTGAACACCGGGGCCGGAGCTGCAGCTCTTACGGGAAAGCGTGGGAGGCAGAACCTGTCACCCACCAGCTCGGACGTCCAGTGGAGGACTCCTGAGCCGGAACCAGCGCCGGATGCTCAGCGCACTGAGCCACCCAGGCGCCCCGACTCCAAACTACTTTCGGATAGAATCCAGGAAACACAGTGCAAAGTACAGAAAACTCACCTGACCCAAGAAATTTGTGAAGTTTATGAATCCAAGTGAGCCCAACACTGTGCACGCCGGCCTCGTGAGTGCAGTGGTATCTCGAGGGACATCTGGGATCTGCAAACGGAACCACGAATGATATGACAGCAACCGTCAGCGGACGGACAGTCGCCCCAGCAGCCGGTAAGCACAGTGGGGGACAGAAGTGACCGTCTGCAGGACCCTCACACCACTGCGTCAGCGGTTTTGAAACTTGAAGATCTGAATTCAGTTTTCAAATTTCAGGTATTTTAAAAATAAACACAAATCGTATTTTTCAACCTAAGAGTTCACCGACACGTATCCACGTGCTTTCTGTCCCCGCTGTGCATTTATTTACAGCTCTTCAAAATAAAATGGAGTGGCCCTGCGGGAACGCCTGTGCCCGCACGTGTCCCTCCGCCAAGCTACTCTAGCCAGGGCCCGGGACACAGCGCGTGGGGACGACCGCGGAGCCAGCAACCCCGTCACCGTGCGTCCAGGCAGGTGTCGGCTGTCCCTTCTTGATAATGTCAGCTCATGGGTGGTTTTATGTTTAGTTTAAGCTTGAATTCTTTTTTCTTCCTTGAGTAAGTTTACTCCCAACAGGGGGCTTGAACTCATGACCCTGAGATCCAGAGTCACTCACTCTTCCAGCTGGGTCAGCCGGGCACCCCAACTGTATGCTGTTTTGGGTTTTTTGGGTTTTTTTTTACAATTCTTGACTGACAATCCTTTATATTTACTTATTTTTTTAAAAGAAGATTTGTTTTAGGGAGCAGTGTGCACACCTGCGAGAGAGACTTGGGGGTGGGGAGACTCTCAAGCAGACCCCCACTGAGCATAGAGCCCAACGTGGGACTTGAAGTCACGACCCCGCAATCCCCACCTCAACCGACATCAAGAGTCGGACGTGACTGAGACACCCAGAGAATGCTTCACATTTACACGAGGAATGTACATGAGGATCCGCTCGCAGTTTCGATGGAATCTTCTATACTTCTGAGTACCAGGGAGACCAGCTGATGGGAAAACACGAGTTCCTGAATATTTACGAATATTTATCGCTGCGACTCGGTACTTTCAAAATGTTAAACAACTAAAACAAGACACAGAATAATTTACACGCTAAAGCTGATTTAAGATGCAAGTGTGGAGGGGCACAGGTTGGCTCAGAGGAGCGCACAACTCAATCTCGGGGTCTTGAGTTCAAGCCCCATGTTGGGTGTAAAGATTACTTAAAAATAAAATCTTAAAAAAAAAAGTTCGGGGGTGCCTGGGTGCCTCAGTGGGTTAATGCCTCTGCCTTCGGCTCAGGTCATGATCCCGGGGTCCTGGGATCGAGCCCTGCATCAGGCTCTCTGCTCAGCGGGGAGCCTGCTCCCCACCCCCGCCGCCCCGCCTGCCTCTCTCCCTGCTTGTGATCTCTGTCAAGTAAATAAATAAAATCTTAAAAAAAAAAAAGAAAAAAAAAGTTTGGGGCACTGGCTGGCTCAGTTGATAGAGCGTGTGACCCTCGCATCAGGGGCATAAGTTCAAGCCCCACGTCGGGCATGTAGCCTACTTGATGAAGAAAAAAGAGGCAGCTGTCCCCCATAAGCCCCGAATGAAAACCTCCTTCGGTCTGACAACCCTTCTCACTGCTGATTTCACAGTAAGTAAATGCTGCAAAGGGAATGTTAACGTTTTCGTCCTATTTTATGTGTTGGGCTTCTGCACAAGTCCCTCTCCAAACAGCATTAGACTGTCACAAAGTTTTAAAAACCCTGGTCTGTGGCAGTCCTCTGTCTGAACAATGAAATAATAAAAAATTTCTCTTCATCTGCCCAAACTGGAGACTTTATCTTAGGCTCGAATCATCTCATTAGGTCTATGGTTTCCAACAGCTTTTCAAAATGAGTCCGCGCCAAAGTCAACAGGAAAACCTCAGTGCTGGGAGGGAACCAGAAATCTGTCACGGAAGAGGCAACATCCGTCACTGAGCGGGAATCTGCTAACACCCCACTATTCGGCGGCCACTCAGTCATTAGAAATCTGGGTACATTTCGGTGACCGTGATGTGCCCTGAGTACGAACACGAATGAGCCAAACACTTGCACGTCACACGACACGTGACATATCAGCTCTCGGAGAAACCAAGGCAAGATCGCCTCCGTCTGAGATCTCCCAGAGACCTGTTCTCTTCGTAAGGAACCAAGGAGCGTGTGTCCCTTACCTCACCGGGTCCTGGAGTCCTTGTCTCTAAATTCTGACCCTACTGCTTGGACCGTCTAGTCAGACGCGCTCAGTGGGCTCGCCAGGCTGCTCCACTGCACGGGAGCCCTGAGCCCTGAAGGCCCGCTGTCCGCTCTGTGGAGCTGCACCCGAGCCAGCGGCTCCAGGGCCGGCGAACAGCAGCTCCTGTCCCCGCCGGGGCCTGGGAAGCCTGGAGGGGACTCCGAGAGGCGGTGGAGGGTCAGCAGGATCGCAGAGACTGGTGTCCGGGGGCCTCCCAGGTCATCCGGGGTCACCCCGACCATTTCAGATGAGAAGAGGGAGGTGGAGGGGCTGACGGGAGGCCGGCTCGCGTCAGAGCTGTCCCCAAACCCAGCAGGAGCCTGGCTCCTTCCGCTCAGCCCTTGGCACCCCAATGGCACCGGCTTCCAGGGGCTCAGCAGTCTCTGCAGAAGCTCCCCAGACGGGCGCAGAGAAGCCGGGAAGATCTGGTACCGGCCCGGCTCAGTTAACAGAGAAAAAGGTGGAAGGACCGTGTTCAACCGGTCTGAGAGCAACGAGATACTGCGACGTGTCTGGAAGCGAAACAGGCTTCAGAGCCGCAGCGTCTCAGCAGCCTGTCGTGACCAGATCTTGAACGTTTACTAAGGTTGCGGAGATTTTGGATTTGAATCATGACATGAGCTTTCAACTGGACCGGGAGAATTCCCCGACGGCAGACCGCCTGAAAACCTGGGAAGCCCGCCCGGCCTTTCTTGGCCCTGGAGGGTGCTCGGGGCTCGCTGGGCCTCCACGCGCCCGGGAGCGGCCCGGCCCTGGCCCCGGCCCCGTACACGCAGGACCCCGTTACCTCTGTGCAGTCTGATGGGACAAGAAAAGTCAGAATCGAAGGGGTCGTCGTCCCCGGCGGCGAGCGTCAGGGCGAGCTCCAGCTCCACGCACTCGAACACATACAGAGACGGGACGAGGTCGGCCCTGGAGTCCCAGGACTTCTCCGACTGCAGAAGCAGCAGCGCCGTCTCAGACCATCGAGTCTGTCCCGCCCGACGGCACCCCTGCCCTCCCCTCCCGACCAGAGGAGACCAGAGGACAGAACGGCCTCTCATTTCCCGGAGACATGAATCAGGTTCTGAAGAGCCCACTTGGGGGCTGCCCGGCTCCCTGTGTCTGTCACTGGAGGCCACACCTCAGGACGGGCCGGCCAAGGAATTCGTGTCCCTGTGCAGGGACGCAGAACCCACCTGCTCCCAGCCTCCGCCCGGCCCGGGACACCTCTGCCCGCAACTCCCACCCCCAACCCCCGCCTCACCGTCTGGTCGTCGTCCTCCTCCCCCTCCAGCACGACGCAGTGGTACAGCACTCCAGATTCGGTGGCGATCACCAGGATGTTGGGGACGCAGGGCAGGCAGAGGATGGCGCACGCGTCGTAGCCGTAGTTGTCTTCCGCTGCGGGGTGCATGGGCAGCGGGCCCAGCAGCTTCCCCACACCCCCGGCGCTGCGGGAACAGGGACACACACTGGCGGGCGTTCGCAGAGGGAACCATGCCACTCCCAGCCCGGCTTGGACCGAGGTCCTGCAGCCAGCGCACCTCGCCCCGCCTGTCCCCGAGCTCGGCACCTGGCTCTCCCGGTTCGTCTCTACCCCCGGGTGTTTCTCAACCAGAGACATCTGCGCCCGAGGGACAGGAACAGTGTCTGAAGACATTTCTGGTTGTCACGGGTGTGGGGTGCTTACTGGTGCGTGCGGGGCCCCGTCTGGGGGCTTCTGCGCCAACAGCGTTAGCCTGTCGCCGCCCAGCGGGAACGCCTTCTGCGTGCTCTTACATCCAGTCTGGGCCAGTCCCAAATTCTCTTGATTTTACCCTGAAAATTCCTGGAGTGAGAACCCCCCTTCTCTCCATCCCCTCGTTCTGGCTCTGGACCCTCCGCGTCTTCCGCGCAGAGCCTCTCTCCCCTTCGACCAGCGGCCCCGAGTCCTGGTTCTCCCTCCACGTCCTGCCCTCGCGACTGTCACATTCCTCCTGCGGAAGCGCGGCTCTGAGCCTTGAGCGTCGCCCCCGAGGCCGCCCCCATCCGACGGCGGGTGCTGGTCAGCTCAAACGTCCCTAGTGGGGAGGCTGAGAAACCAGGCCCCAATCTAGGCCCCTTTCCCTCATCGCGCCACTGAGGGTCTACTGAGCGACCGCTGCCATCGGAGCAGCGGTCCCGTACTCCCCGGATTCTGTCGCGAGCCCCGCTCCCTCCCGCTGCACACATGCACAAGAGCACGCTGCGCTACGCCCGCTTCTGACTGCGGCCTGGATTCTGCACTTTCCCGGGTAGCGCGGCGGCTCTCCGGAGCTTCGGACAGTGTTTCCGTGGAGACGCCGTCACTGAGTGCTGGGGGACACCCTGAGGGACAGACGTTCTGCTGGGGAAGCAGGCGTGTAGCGAGAACTACCATACGTGGGCCGGGTGTGACAGCACGGGGCCTGACGGCATGAGAGGAACGCGGGGACAGACCGTGAAGGGAGGCGGCGCCTGCGTGGCTCGGGGGGTCGGGTGTCCCACTCGGCATGTGGCGCAGATCGTGACCTCGGGCTCGTGAGGTCCAGCCCCACACGGGGCTCCGCGCCCAGTGCGCAGTCGGCTTCATCTCCCCTTCCCGCTGCTCCTGCCCCTCACGCTCTCTCCCTCTCTGACATAAACAAACATTTCCCCTAAGACTTTATCCATGTATGTGAGAGCAGGGGGAGCGGCAGCAGAGGCAGAAGGAGACACGGGCTTCCCGCTGAGCAGGGAGCCCGATGCGGGACTTGATCCCAGGACCCCAAGATCACAAACTGAGCCGAAGGCAGATGCGTAACGCAGCCATCCGGGAGTCCCTAAATAAATCTTAAAAACACACAAACCAACCCAAGTGAGATGAGAAAGCGGTCAGGAAGAAGTGGCAATAAATGAAGCAGGTATTCCGGGAGGAGACTGTGAACGCTGCAAAGAGCAGCTCTGGAAAGTTCTGAAAGCACGGATGTCAAGTGCTCACAGGAAGGAGACTCTGCGTAGCGGGGACAAGGTGGTCTGTGCCGTCTGAGCCCCAGGAGGGCGGCCCAGGACAGGCAGACGCGGGAGGTCTCGGGGGCGACGCTCAAGGCTCAGAGCCGCGCTTCCGCAGGAGGAATTCGACAGTTGCGAGGGCAGGACGCGGAGGGAGAACCGGGACTCGGGGCCGCTGGTGGAAGGGGAGGGCTCTGCGCGGAAAACGCGGAGGGTTCAGAGCCAGAACGAGGGGATGGAGAGAAGGGGGTTCGCACTCCAAGAATTTTCAGGGTAAAATCAAGAGAATTTGGGACTGGCCTAGACTGGATGTAAGAGCACGGAGAAGGCATCCCGCTGGGCGGCGACAGGCTAACGGTGTCGGCACAGAAGCCCCCAGACAGGGTCCTATGTGGAAGCTGGAGCACGTTCGGGTCCCGGAGAACCCGACGGGAGCGAGTCCTCACAGCCCCTCGCCCAGCGAGCTCTCGGCCTTCGTCACCCTCATGGCTCCGCCCCCCTCCTCTCGCTCCGGGGTCACTTCCACGGTGTCTACCCGCGGATGCCCCCACTCCAAACTCCCGTGTTAGCAGCGACCCGGTGTGGCAGGCCGGCCGGGCCCAGCAGCACCCGCGACGCCCCACACGACGCCCCACCCGGGTCTGCCGCCACTACCACCTGCTGAGCCCGCTCAGGACTGAAGCGCAGGGTTCAGCCTCTGGCCGGAGGCCTTTCTGGTTACAAACCCGCCCCCAATTATCCTCCCTTGACTCGCCCACCCTGACACGGGAGTCTTCAGCTCCAGCGTCTGCCTCTTCTCCCCGGGCCTGCGTTTCCAGCTGTCCAAGGAGCGCTCCCACGTTCCCGTCCCACACGCGGCTGGACGAGCCCTCGGTACCGCCGCCGCCCGCTGCCCCATTAGCTGCCCCTGCGGACCCTGGCACTTGCGTGAGTGGCTCGCCCCTCGCCCAGCCAGCAGCCAGGTCTCCCGGACCCTCCCTCGGTGCCGTCTACCGTGGGCACCTCTCCCCGCTTCCCAACGGCGCAGTCCGAGTCCTGCAGGCGGTCGGCACCGTGTGCAACGGCGCCGTCGAACATCTCTCTGCCCCCGCGTGTCCTTTAGCAACCACCGTACCCTTCTGTTAAGAAGCCGTCACCGACTTCCCACGGCCCTACTCCTGTACAGGAGAGACCCACGGTCCTTTTGTTTTCTTAAGGTTTGTTTTGTTTTTTAAAAAATTTTATTCATCTGACAGAGAGATCACAAGTAGGCAGAGCAGCAGAGAGAGGGGGAAACAGGTTCCCCGTGGAGCAGGGAGCCCGATGCGGGGCTCGATCCCAGGACCCCGGGCTCATGACCCGAGCCGAAGGCAGAGGCTTAACTTAAGACTGAGCGGCCCAGGCGCCCCAACCCCACGTTCCTTAACCGAGTGTCTAACTCCACCAGATTTTCCCTGGGCAGATACTTCCAGCTCTGTCACCTGATGCCGCATCCCTGGAAGCCCTGCTCCTGCCACAAGTGTCCCATCGCTGGGCCGTGACTGACACGTGCGCGGCTTTCATACTCCCCGGGGCGCCCCCCCCCAGCCCCCGGGGAATCCCGCATTAGACACGCGCCCTCCCCACTCTCCTCCGGTGCGACCCCACTCCCTCCCCCGAGCCCCAGTGTCTCTGCGCTAACGCTGTGCGGGTACAGCCGGAACGTTCGGCAGCAGACTGCTGTCTGCCCTTGCCCTCGGCGCTCGCTCGCCTGCGTCACCGTGTCCGCCGGACGTCTGCGGCTGACGGCGAGCAAGTCAGAGGCCAAGCGCTCGGAACCGGTCTCTCAGGGGACCACGGAAACCAAGCCCTACAGGGCCGCCGCGCTCCCGCAGCCCGGAAACCGCGGCGCGCAGATCCCTCGGTGGCAGCCGTGCTCCGGGCAGCGGCGCCCCCACTCACCTGGGCGCCAGGCTGACGTAGGTGAGGAAGGTCTCCCCGTTCTCACACAGGATGTACAGCGGGTGCGCCACAACCTCGCCCTTGCCCTTCTGCGCGAACACGCTCTTCGGGACCGCGCACAGCGGCCCGAAGTCAAACGCGACGGCCGTCTCCCCCAGAGACGCGGAATACGCCCTCCTGCAGAGACAGGTGAGGACCAGCCGTTAGGAACGAAACAGCAGCAGTAGGAAGCGGGGACGGAATTTGCGTTCAGTGAAGAAGGGAAAGAAAGAAAACAAAAACCCCACACCCCAAAGCAGAGCATCGGCCTACAGCGAGGCTCCAGCTCCAGCAGCTTAAACCTGCGGACGCGCACGAACCAGAGGCGAAGAAAGCCGGGAAGCCGCTGGGAATGGCACAGGTTCCTGCCACACACAGGGAACCTGACAGCCCCGCCTGCCCGTGACAGCGAAGCCGGAGCCCCAAGGAAGGAGCACACGACCCAGCGTCAGCAAAGGATGCCACGAAGGAAGTGAAGGGGAGGGACGGCGCCGACTGAGCAGCCTGCGGTGCACCCCGACGGGCTGCGATCTGAGCACAGAGCCGGAGGACGGGCGGGAGCACGGGCACAGGGCGGGAGCGGGGCGGCGGAGGGGCAGGCAGGGGACGCCTGCGGGAAATCAGCGGGGTGGGGCAGCAGGGACGCACAGCCACCTGCTTTATACCCAAGTGTCCCCCCGGCTGCTGTGGGAGGAGACACAATGGGAGACCACAAGACATTTCATTTCCTGCTGACTATTTTCCCGTAGGCACTCCCGATTTCCTACAGTAAATACCTACGGCCTTTGTCATCACGGCCGACAAGTGCGAAGACGTGCTGTCTTTGGGGCGCCTGGGGCGCTCATTCACTAAGCATCGGCCTTCGGCTCGGGTCATGACCCGGGGCTCCTGCTCAGTGGGGAGTCTGCTTCTCCCTCTCCCGCTTCCCCTGCCTGTGCTCTGTGTCAAATAAATAAAATCTTAAATAAAAAAAAGGCATCCCGTCTCTGTATTTTGAGCTTAGTATAACTGCTCACCCAAGAAGAGTGCAGCCCCACGCGAGGCTCACAAACACGGGTGTTTTCTCCCCGCTGAGAGCGGGCTGCTCAGCGACGGAAAACCTTGACGTCTGTTAACAGCACATCTGTAATCCCAATAAACTGGAAAACCGTTCCCGGACACGAAGAACTTACCCTTTGTTGAGCATCAGGCTTTCCTCCTCCGCCTCTGAAAGCACGATGACCCTGGCGGGGGTCTGAGGCTCGCGCAGAGAGTAGACCCTAGGAGCGGGGTGGGGGGGGAGAGAGCCACACTCAGAGCTCGGCCCTAGGCCCGGCGGGTCGCTGCTTCAGTGCCGTCCTGCTGGGCTCGCGACCGTGTCTCCACCGGAGCGGCGCGCTGCACCTGCTCTCCGACCACGGCACCTCCAGAAACTCTCCCTATCGTCCGGCGTCGCCGTCACGCCCCCATCCAGGTGCCACCCGCCGGCTCGCCCCCCCGCCCTGCACCGCCCACCCCTGCCCGGTGCACACGAGCCTTGTCGGAGGAGCCGCACGCGCGGCAGCCCCGGGCCGCGGGGGAGGACGCTGCGCCCCAGTCTACGCGCACCGCCCTTACACAAAGACGCAACATCGCGTCACCTCTACTTTCCCGAAGAGAAGTATAAAACGGGAAAAATTCTTTCTTACCAACATCATTTGGATTTAAAATAACGAAAACTTTCACAGCGCGTGGCTACAGTGCGCACTATCAAAAGGCCAGTATCAAAGTTGTTAGCGACCCCACGTCGCCTACAAACCCTCACCGAGTTAATCACTCACCTCGACAACCCTAAGAAACTCTCAACCTCGTTTGTTCCACTACCAGTAAAATGCCTCAACAGAGGTTTCGATGAAAACGCGACCCAACACCACACGCGCACTGCGGGCTCCCTGCGCGTAAGCAGCGCTGACCTCAAATCAAATGTGCCTGGCGGACGGGATGCGCTGTGGCGGGCGGAGTGGGGGCCCGGGGTGGGTGGGGAGAGCTTGGTGCCTGGAAACTGTCAACAGGGTCCAAAGCTTACGATACACAATAACTACCCGTATGTATTTTTTTGTTCGTTTCTTTAGAGAGTAGGAGGAAAGGAGAGAGAGGCGGAGAGAGAGAACCTCAAGTGGACTCCGCACTAACCACAGAGCCCGACGCAGGGCTCAATCTCAGGACCCTGAGATCACGACCTGAGCGGAAATCAAGGGTCGGAGGTGCTCAACCAACCGAGCCCCCCCAGGCTCCCCATGTTTAAAAAGGAACCTTCAGCAGCCGAGACCAGATACACCTCCTCTCAAGCTTAACTCCAGGAAGGTCTGGGCCAGGGCCCTCTCCCACCACCCGGTTTCCCAGGGGTGGAAAAGACGACCGGGGGAGGGGCACCTGGGGCTCAGTCGGTGCAGCGTCTGCCTTCGGCTCAGGTCATGATCCCGGGATCCTGGGATGGAGTCCTGCATCGGGCTCCCTGCTCAGCGGGGAGTCAGCTTCTCCCTCTCCCTCTGCCCCTCCCCGGGCTTGTGCTCCCCCACACTGACAAATAAATAAAATCTTTAAAAAAAAATAACACGCAGAAAGACCAAGAGAGGGGCATCAGGAGTCCTTCCTTGGACACTACCTCTGTGGCGGGAGGGTGTCCAGCTCCAAAGCCAGATGGGTGGGGAGGGAGACGCTCCACCAGATTCAGGGGGACATGTAATGTGGGGAGACGGGCTCTCATGTCCTTGTGGAATCCAGATGTGCTGCGGGAAGCTGCAGGCCCCCAGGTAAGGAATCCCCGGGTGAACCGGACAGGTCACCGCCTAGGGTTGGGGGCTCGTGAATGCTGCACAGCATCCACCACTCACACATCGCACATCAGGAGCTGGGCTGCAGCAGTGTGAGAAAGGACTGTGGGACCGATGCCCGGGTCCCTGTAGCCGTTGGAGGGCAGAGCAGTCACCACGACGCCACAGGAAAGACCACAATGGCGGCACGAGTGCGAGGACCCTCCCTCCCCAGAGAGGGCCCGGGCCCGACCGCGGACAGAGCCAGTGGGAGACAGTGCTCCTCAGTGATGAGCAGCCCCTGAAGTGACACACAACGTTCGTCCAGAGGAGCCGTGTCAATGGAGGCCACCAGCAGCAGATGGGACCAGACGACCCGGGAATCAGGGTCGGGCCCACCGCCTGCCAGCCAGCCAGCCTCAGCTCCCTGCACTCCCAAGGAGCGAGAGCCCGAGGAAGCAGGAGGCAGCGCCCTCCCTGCACATCACCCTGCCACAAAGTGCAGGGACGGAAACAAGAGCCAGACCAGGTCACGCTCTCTGCACAAGTGTCCCCTCCCCTGGGTTCTGGCCTGTGCGATGGGCCAGGACCCAGAGCTGGTACGGACTGGACAGCAGAGCTCTGAACTGGACACACCGAGTTGAACAGCTGAAAGTAACCGGACGGCGATGAGGTGTGTGGAAGGGGCCCGTAAGGGGTCAACAGTCGGCGGGAAAGGAGGAGCTCGCGGAGCAGTTAAAAGTGGTGAGGAGGGAAGACGAAGCTGTCTGCACCTCAACGGAGTCCCCACACGTTTTACACAAGGCAGATCCAGAGAGCTAACTACGTAAATACCCCAGAACCCTCTGTAGGACTAGGGCCTTTAACCATAGGTGTCAAAACCTCTCAGATCAAACCAGCTCGTTTTACGGAGCTGGAAACTGAGGCTCCTCTCAAGTTTAAGATCTCCAAGACAGAGCAGCGTGTTAGGACGAGAATTCAGATCTCTCAACTCCCAGTTATACTCTCTCCTCCCCACGGGCCATCGCCTCCAGCAGGGCGCCAGGACCGGGGTTAGGGTCAGGCTCCTGGGCAGGTTAGCGAAGGAGCGACAAGGCGGGGGGCCTGGCTGGGCGGACGAGCAGTAAGTAAGGCCTCGAAGTTAGCGCAGTCGGACAGCCCGCTGGGCCAGAGTGCCGAGAGCAGCCTGAGACAGGCGCTGCGACACCCGGTGACCGGCCTGGAGGCGCACCGGCCATCCCTGCGCGAAGCTACAGAGACAGAAAGACACCGCACCTTATCACGTTGTCTGACGTCAAGAGCACGACGTGGGGGTCCAGCAGCTCACTGGGGTACCAGGCGGCGTGCTTCAGCGTCAGAGACGGAGAGCTGGTGAAAAATCTCTCAGCGACGGGAGTGGTACTGAAATAAAGACGGCAGTTTGTCCAAAACTTTCTGCAGAATGTGGACCAAAGACCTTCTACGGGAAAACCTGTTAACGCTCTGCCCTGTTCCCTTCGCCATCTTTCTTCCTCTCACATCTTGCCGAGAAGAGCACTCGAAGCCCCCATTCAGTGAACACGAGTGAGGACCCACACGGAACTACTTTCTGAATCAGAGCTTCACACCAGCCCTCACGAGGGACTCCACATACACTAACTGCTGCGGTCGCCTTACTGGCCTGGGAAGAGAACCAAACACGATGCTCCAACTGTGGAAACGGATTTTTTCTTTTCTTTTTTTTTTTTTTTTTTTCCGGAAACAGATTTTAGAAAGGGAACGTTTTAAGGGAACGTCGCAGAACTAAAGGCGGTTTCTATCTTATGCTCGTCAACAGATCTTTCAGGCTCTGGCTTTTCCGGATTGTTGAAAAGATACAAGAATTAAACTTAGTTAAATTAAACTGACTCACACGTAGTGACTGCTTTTCAAAAGTCACTTATTTCATCTTATTTCTACGCACACGAACGAGCTGAACTCCGGTGAGCCGGCTGTTAGCTGTCAGGCAGAAGGGCAGGCTCTCGGGCAGGCGCGGATCACATCAGCAGGAAGCCCGGGTACAGCCCAGCTGGCGGCCTGTGCCGCTGGATCCGTGGCACAGAGAATGTAGCTTGCGAACCAAGGGCCTGAGCCACTGCCCGCGTGTGTTCCAAACTGACAAACGATAAACGGAAATTCAACTTACCTGCAGTTCACTGTTGACTTTCCACCTTCAAATTCAGAATTCTTCCCCCATCTCTTAGGCAGTTCTAACACCATAAGTCCTTTGGTTCCCACAAGTGCTATGTGATGCTGCGTTGGACTTAACAGGACTTGGTAGACTTCAAACAGGGGCGGATTTATGCAGAGCAATCTCTGGAAAACAAAGCAAACTGGTCACAGTTCATGTCGCAGTAAGTACGCGCGGTAAGTCCTAGAAAGCACGACTGTCCCGCTGTAGTTTGGTCGGCACGCGAGGCAGGCACCGCCTTCCTCCCCGGGGAGCTGTAGAGCAGCGACGCCTTCTGGGTAAGCGTTCACACCTGAGCTCGGAACTCCCTGGAGATTTTTAACCGCGCTTTAACTGGTTTATGTTACTGTTATGACTTAACATAAACCGCGCCAGACTTCCCTCCCTTGAAAAACAAACAGTACACATCAATTACCTTTTTTTTTTTTAAGGATTTTATTTATTTGACAGAGATCACAAGTAAGCAAAGAGGCAGAGAGAGAGGGAAGCAGGCCCCCCACTGAGCAGGGAGCCCTACTTGGGGCTCGATCCCAGGACCCTGAGATCATGACCTGAGCTAAAGGCAGAGGCTTAACCCACTGAGCCACCCAGGCGCCCCATCAATTGCCTTTTTATGACCGAACTCCAGCCTGCCCCAGACAGTCTCTATGCCCGCTCAGGTCAGCCTGTGTCCGCGAAGCCAGCAGGCTCTGTCAGCCTCGGCGTCTCTCGACAGCTCTTCCTTCTCCTTCTGCGGCGGCTATCACGGGCCGGGAGACCTCCTGACACATTACCCCGATCTTCTGGCCGGGGGTACGAGTCTCCCCTGCACTCTGGATGACTCGGTCGCGGTTCTTGTCAGCCTGCATGCAGTCACCCTGACCGTCCCGCACAGCCAACCGAATTCCTGACACCGTGTCCTTCCTTGCGTACCTCAGCATAACGTATGGCATAAAGCCGGCTCCGGGCGTTTCAGCGCAGCAAGAAGTGAACTCAGAGCGCTCATAGTTGGCGGCTGCCGTTCCGTACCAGGAACGGGACCGGGACAGAACAGCTTCAAGAGCTTGCGCGGCCCGACCCGCACGGCGGAATCACAGAGCCACGGCATTTTCGGGGGTTCTCAGAGCTGCTTGTGCCAGTGTCACCAGCCCTCACAACAACGCACTTCCTCTGAGCGGCATGTCCTGCTGCTTCTCTCCTGACCACCCACACTCCCATCTTCTGTCCTTTCTACCTCCACTCACAGACCAGGAGACGCCAGCGTGTCACGCTCCCTCCCGAAAGGAGAAACCCTCAGCCAGGATCTTTTTTTTTTTTTTTTATTTAAAATTTTTTATTTATTTATTTGTCAGAGAGAGGGAGAGAGAGCGAGCACAGGCAGACAGAGTGGCAGGCAGAGGCAGAGGGAGAAGCAGGCTCCCTGCGGAGCAAGGAGCCCGATGCGGGACTCGATCCCAGGACGCCGGGATCATGACCTGAGCTGAAGGCAGCCGCTCAACCAACTGAGCCATCCAGGCGTCCCCTTCAGCCAGGATCTTGCCACACAAGACCGCTCTGCACGCAGCACGCAGCGAGCGCTCTACCGCCGGTCTCCTCGCTGTGGTTGGGCGGCCCTTCGCCGAGTCCCGCCAAGTGCGTGGGCCTCCGGTCGGTGGTCCTTGCCGACCCCTCCGTCTTCCTGTCCGATCGGGTCCATCTCAAACAGAACAGAGGCCACTGCTCTTGGGCTATACTGGCTCTCCCAACACCTGAGATCACGCGTGACGACTACAAACTTAGGGGCTTTAGCCTTACTGTTTCTGAAGTCGCTGTTCTCCTTTCATCAACGTTTAAATCTGCAACTCACGCGGAGCCGCTTTCTTGCTGGCGAGGTTCTGGAAGGCTGAGAGCCACTCAGCCCTCAGTTTCCCGAGCGCCACCCGCTCCGGGCAGCCCGTGAAGGACGGGGATGCAAAAGCAAGACCGACGGGCACGATCGCGCCTGGGTGGCCGCGGAGTAGAAAAGGGGGACAGCGAGCACCATGGACTTAATCAGGGCCGCCGAACGCCTCCGATCCCTCTGGCGAACAGAAATTTTACAGGAACAGACGGTTGACTCGGGGCCCATCTTCAGAACCGCAGGAAGACCCCCGGCACCTTGATAAAACCCACGCATTTCTCCCCGGCAGGCCCCGGGCAGGGGCCCCCGACAGAAGGCACGAGTCAGAACGGGCGACGCGTCTGCTCTGCTTTTCAGTCTTTAGAAGACCCGCACGCGTGCACCACGAACGACCGTCCCGGTCCCTCCGGCCAGCGCGGGGCCGCGGGAAGCCCGGTGCGCCGCTGCCCGCGTGCACGTGCTCGCGCTCACCCAGACCCCGCGCAGGCTCATCCTCCAGCGGGGAGACGAAGCAGGACCGGGGACCCCTCCTCCACGTCGGCACGAAACCGCGAGCGGCCGCTTCCAGACCTTCCCGACTCGGCGCTCACAGCGCCCGCGGCAGGAGGTCGGGCCTGTCCCCGCGACCGGGTGGGTGTCGCCCCACGAAAGCGGAGTCTCAGACCCAGCCCGCCGCGCTCGCCCGCGGCGTTTCGCTTCGGAGCACCTGCACGCGGCTCCCCGGCCGCTGCCCCCGGCCCGGCCCACCTGGTACTGGGACAGGGACGGCTCCTCGCCCGCGCCGCCGACGCCCCGCAGGCGCACCACCAGGAACGAGCCGCGGTCGCCGTCCCACAGGAAGAGCTCTCCGCCCAGCCCCACGACCAGGCTCCTCGTCAGCGGCGGCGGCGGCGAGGACGGCGAGGGGCACGCCGGCTTCTCAGCCTCGCCGGGGCTCTGGCTCTTCAGCCCCTCGCGGAGCCGCAGGAACACGACGTGGTTGGGAAGCCAGGACTGCCACGGCTCCGCGTCACCCGCGGGACCCTCCGCCGCGGCCATCTTAGCCCGACTGCGCGCGTCGCCCCCGTGACGCCGCGCGCCGCTGAGCGCAGCCAATCTGCGGCCCGCCGGCGCGCTCCGACCAATCAGCGAGCGGTCGGCCCGGGCACGCTCGCCTCGGGGGCGGGGCGAAGGGAGAGGGCCGGCCGGCAGCTCTCCGGCCAATCAGCGAGCGGGCGGCCCGGGCACGCGGGCCTCGGGGGCGGGGCGAAAGGGGGGCCGGCCGTCGGGCGGGGCCATCGCTGAGGGAAGGCCAGCCCCCGGGGACAGCCTGAGAGCGGCGTCGGACTGCTGTGTGGACACCTCCGCCTGGCCAGGCCTAGACGTCCGAAACCCTCCCCCAAGACCCACTTCCCTCACTCCAGCCGGGGTTGACCTCATAGACGCCGCTGCGGCCCCGCCTCCTCGGGGTCGCCGGGCCGGTCGGCACCTCCCAGAAGGCTCCGCGGGCGGGCGCGCGGAGCGCCCGGAACTACAGCTCCCAGGGTTCTGCGCGCCCGCGGGGGCGGGGCTTCCCGGCGGCGGCGGCGCCCGCGGACGGGAGATGGCGGAGGCGCGGGGCCCCGGGCGCCGCTCGCGGTACAAAGCGGTGGGCTCGCCGCCGTGGAAGGAGGCTTTCCGGCAGGTGCGCGTGGGGCTTGGGAGGCCTCGGCGGGGCCGCCGTCCCTCCCCTCGTCGCCCCCCGTGCGAGGCAGGTGCGGGGCGCCGGGCGGCGGCGGCCCGGGGGCGGGCCGGGACGGAGCGGGCCGGGCGCTGCGGGAGTGCCCGGGCCCTGCGTGCGGGGCGGTGGGAGCCGACCCGGCCGCGCGTCGGGCTCATGCTCGGCTCGGCCCCGGCTCGAGGGTCTCCCCTCAGCCTCGCGCTCTGCCCCTCTCCCGGCTCACACTCTTTGGCGCTCTCGCTCTGAGATAGAGTAAAGTCCGCACGTGCTGGTGGGCGACATAAACCGTGAGGACTTCACCCGTCTGCGAGAAAGGACTGCGCAGACGTAACGCACAAGCGATAGGGTTAGGGTCGGAGTTTTGTACCTATGAGTTTCAGCGGACTTAACGCTTAGCTTAAGAAAAGAAAACCTTCTTAGAGTTTCAGAGAGAGGGCATGTGTCAGGAGGGGAGGGAAGGGCAGAAGGAGAGGGAGAAGCGGACGCCCCACTGAGCCGGGATCCCAGTGCGGGACTCGATTCCGGAACCCCAGGATCGTGACCTGAACCAAAGGCAGACGTTTAACTGACTGAACCACCCAGACACTCCTAAGTTTGTTTTGTTTTGTTTTTACTGGATTCGCTCCCTGTTTCTCTTTCCAAGGGATGCCTGGAGAGAATGAGAAACAGCCGGGACAGGCTCCTGAACAGATACCGCCAGGCTGGAGGCAACACGCCAAGGAGAGCTCGGAACCCCCTTCTGGTGCAGGAGGTGATGGAAGAAGAGTGGAGTGCTTTGCGGGCCGGGGACAGCTGTCCAGAGGCCTTGCCCCAGGTCAGAATGGGACATGTGCTTCCAGGGAAGGTGCTACAGCACCAGGAGGGCCTGCCCCGTTCCCAGGTCCTCTGGTCCCAGTCACCCTCCACCCTCCAGCTCCCAGTCAGGATTCCAGCTGCTTGGAACCCAGGCTCTTCTTTTAGGTTAGACTTTTCTAGATCCGTGGTTCCTAAACACCAGGCCCTACCAGCATTCTGTGTCATTACATCTTACAAAACTAAAAACAAAGACGTCTGGGCTTCCCCGCTGGAAGTTCTGACTTAGCAGACCTGCGCTAGCTCTCTCTCTGTGTAAGAGGGCGTCCAGGAGCTTCTGACTCTCGCCTCAGCCAGGGTCGCAGGCTGGGTGTGGATCGGAAACTGGTTACTGTGTGCGAAGAGGATCCCTGGCTTGGACGTCCCTGGTTCTGGAATTCCAGCCCTGGTTTTGCACTGGGTCCTTACCTGTCCTGTGCCTCCAAGCTCTGCTTTCACGGAGTCTTAGCCTGACCCGATGAAGAAGAGAGCGCGGTCCGCACTGTGCGGACGATGTGAGAAAACCTCGGCCAGCTGTTCCAAGAGCATCAGGGCCGTCTGTAGTCACAATGCATTATCGGGAGCCTACTATCGGGAGTGTGTCCTGGCGCTGGCCAGGCTTCTGGCTACACAGTCCTGCTTCGTGCTCACAAGAGCCCTTCAGGTCTGTATGTGCCTCGCAGAGGCCCAAAGTGAGGCGGGCGGGCTTAGGAAGGCCCCAGCCGCAAGGAGCTTTGGCAGAACAAGTTCTCAGCTGCTGCCCTCTAGCGCCCCCCAAAGGCAGGGCCCGTGTCTTGTTACTGGGTGGTTTAGTCATCTATTGATGGCTCTTCATCGTGGGCGGCACCTGCTATGGAAGGACTGGGCGCGGCTCCTCTGTGGCATCCGAGCTCTTCACACCAGCCTCCCAAGCCCACGTCACTGGGACTTGCTGGCTGAGGGACTCCGCTTTCTCTTGCAGTTGGAGGAGCTGCTGGACCTGGCTGTGCTCGAGGAGATCCAGCAGGAGCTGGCTGACCAAGGTGACCTCGGGCAGGGTCCCTCCCCTTGCCTGTAGCGAGCCTGGCCCTGAGCACTTTCCAAAGCAGAACGCCTTCCTGACTGCCCCCTCCTCTACGCCCAGCTCCAGGCGGGTGTCAGCAATCCCTGCTTTTATCCTGAAGTCCTGGCTCTTCCCCAGCATGAGTCTTTTGTGCCTGGGCCTGGTGCTCAGGCTCCACGTCCCGTGTGATCGCCTTCTGCTGTGCTGTGAAAATGGACACAGGCCTCAGGGGCGCGGCTGTGTTCCAGCAGGACGTGGTTTAGAAGACAGATGGCTGGCGCGGCCTGCGGGCTGGGGTTGGCCAGCGCAGCCGTTCGCTACGGCGCAGCCCTGCAGCGCAGGGACCCGTCTCTGACGCAGCTGCTGCTCCTTCCTGCCGCATCCTCGGCATGGTTGTGTGCTCGCCACGCGAGTGAACACGGGTTGTGAACGGCACAGACTGGGCGCACGGACGTCGGGGAACAGATCGCTTTAAACTCTGCTCTTAGTGCCCAGGCAGGGTCCGTGCTCTCCAGCGACCCCCCGAGCCCGATGCTTCTGGGGCTGCATGTCTCGTGCTCACGCACACGTGGGAGAGGCGAGAGGGGCGGGAGCCAGCAAGACGAAGCCGGGCAGAGCAGTGAACATTTGTGCCGGGTGGCGGGGTCCCGCCGGGCTCCCTGTCTGGTGTGGGTGAGGCTTGGCTGCGGGACAGGCCTGGGCGGGAGGCGGGAAGGGCGCTGCAGCTGCCCTTTGCCCCGCAGAACGGCGCCTCCTCAGCGAGTACGAGAAGAGCCTGCAGTTCGACGAGCGCTGTCTCAGCGTCATGCTGGCCGAGTGGGAGGCGAACCCCCTCATCTGTCCTGTGTGCACGAGGTAAGAGATCCCAAATCCCTCTTAGCATTACGGGTGGACGGCATGTCCCCCCGCAGGCTGGCTGTCTGGAAGGGTCTGGGGGTCCTGCGGTGCCGGCCCCGGCGCACTGTGATGCCAGCTCTGCTTCCAGGTCCAACCTGAGAGTGTCAGGCGGCGTGGTCACGTGTCCGTGTGGCCTGTCCCTCTCCTCGCACGTGAGTGTTCCACGCGCACACCTGTGTCCCTCCTTCCCACGTGTGTCTGCTTGCTGGAGGCCCTTTGCTGGCACCGGAACCAATGGGGTGTGTTTGCTCCCAGTTCCCTGGCCAGCTCACGCGGGTGTCTGGGAAGCGGCCACAGGGCCCACAGGGCCCACGGAGCTGGCCCGGGGATGGGCGCACACTGTGGCTGTCCCAGCCCGTTGGTCCCCGCTGGTGAGCGCCATGTGCTCAAGACCTTTATAGGGAGAACTGGAAACACTTACATCGGCTCTTGTGTGAAGTTCCCATATAGGAGGACTCGACTAGATCAAACATAGGCCTCAGTGGTCCGGAAGCGCGAAGGCACCCTCTTACTGGGCGCGAGGGGGCTGAAAGTTTGCAGCGGGGAACGGGGACAACGAGCATCTCGCGGTCTGCTTCAGACATACCCGCACTGGCCAGGCCCCAGGCAGGGCTCTGCCGATGGGAGCGGAGTCGTGCCCGTCTGGCCCCGAGGGGGCAGGTCTGCCCTCCTGGTTCCGCTTCCATAAAGTGCGCTGCGGAGCGGAGTGCGGACTCGAATTTGTCTTCTCCATCGTTGACGTGACTCAGCAGCTTTTTCTGTTCTTTGAACAAGCCCTCTTTTTGAGCGATTGCTAAACGTTCCATTCCTTATCTTTGAAGAAAAAGAAAAGAAAGCGTTGTTTTCGCTCTCTCTGCTGGGTTCCGACGACGCATGTGATGGCATGCTTAACACAGCGTGACGGGCTGGGCCCTGCGGTGCTGGCTCCTAGGAAGGACACGGCAGCCGCGGGCGGCAGAGGGACCGGGGGCGGGGGTCGTCAGTGGCCCCATGCCCTCCTGGTGCTGCTCACGCAGGAGTGGCGGGCAGCAGTCACCCAGAGGGGTGCTGCGGTCACGGAGTTTAGCGGAGCCAGGAGCGTGAGCGTGTTGGAAGGCTGTGCAGAGCCATCCCAGTGGGCGGCTTGAGGAGTCAGGATTTTCAGACTGTAGGCTCGGAGGTGAGTGGGGTCAGGTTGCAGCTTAACTTACTTATTTGCTAGTCTCCAGGGTTGACGGAGCAAAAGCTTCGAGCCTGCTTAGAGGACAGCGTGAATGAGCACAGTGCACGCTGTCCGCGCACACCGGAGTTCTCGGTCACGGACGGGATGGAAGAAAAGCCCAGTCTTCTCATGAGCTGCGTGGTAAGCCTCCCGTGGGACCCCGTGGCGGAACCAGCCATGGCTGGCGTCGTTCCTACCCCACCAGAAATCATACAACCGGGTAGATGTTCTTCTTTCTCTTTTTATGGTATCGTGTTCTTTTGAGGCGGGAGATGTTTACGAGTGCAGTTTAGTCTCTGAGGAATTTACTTGCATGGGAGAGTGGAGGTAACATGTCACTTACACTAGGAGGTCCATGGTCACCCCAAGGGCGGGGACAGAGGGGAAGGCCTGGCTGATGGGCAGTGGCGCACTCAGACCTGGCCGATGGTTTTGTGCTTGGGACACCCAGAGAGGCCGTCCTGGTGTGGGCCTGGCAGAAGGAAACAGGATGGCATCAGGTCGCCGAGGAAGGGAGGGCCTGCAGCTACCAGACGGCTGGATGACGGGGCAGGAAGCGGTGGGATTGCCTGCGTGCCGTGGGCCCCGTGCTGTCGTCAGGTGGATGTGGACCCAGCTCCTGGGGACAGCAGGCAGACTCTGACCGGAGACCCCTGCCGCTCCCTGCTGCCTCTGGGTGGGGGGCAGGGAGCATGGTGGGTGGAGTTTAGGAACAGGCGGCCGCTCCCTTTGCTCCAGATGGGCCCCGGGAGCCTCGAATACGCAGGGTCTCTGACCCACACGCTCTCGCTCCCGCGGCTCTGGGTCCGAAAGGCCTTTGGCTCTGGGATGATTTGCACACGTGTAGTGAGCCCTGCTGGGCACCACGTCCTGGAGGCCTGACTCCTGCTCTCCCTGGGCCTGAGGCTGTGCCCCTGTAGCACTACCACAGGGACCCACCAGGGTGCTTGTCCTGGATGGCAAGATCACACAGGTGTGTCCTCCCAGCCCCCGGCCCAGAGGCAGGCCCCAGATGGGGGTTCCGGTGGGGAGTAGGAGGCAGCGGAAGGCACAGGTCTGGGGGCAAAGGATCCTCACGGACCCCAGCCCAGTCCCAGGGTCCCCTCCCCTGATGGCCTGGGCCCCGTAGCTCCCAGCAGTGGGATTGGTAGCACTGGGGGGCGGGGGTGGACAACAGGGGAGTCACAGCAAAGATGAGATAGGAGTGGGGGAGGGGCAGAGGCATCCATCAGCCTCTGGTGGCGCTTCAGAGGACTCTTGGCTTCAGCCCAGAAGGGGAGGAGCAGGTCGCTACGGGGACATGGCCGGATGAGGCACGGTCACAGGTGAGGCGCTGTCACAGGACCATGTGCGCCAGAAAGCTGGGCCGTCAGCCTTGCGGGCAGGCTCCTCTGTGTGGTGGAGATCGAGGGAGACCGTGTTGTGCTCCAATGCGCCCCGACTGCGAGGGGAGACCCAGGAAGGCGTGCTGGCCCACGCTGGCTGTGGGCTCGGGTTCTGCCTGCAGCAGGCACGCCCGTCCGTCCCAGGTTCGGGTGACAACAGAGTCTGACCTCCCGCGAGGCCATGAAAAGCCGCCGTCGTCCCGCGGGGAGGCTGGTTGGAGCCCGTGTCTGGGACCTGCTTCGAGCTCCTGGCGCATGCGCCCCCGTCCTGGGACTGCAGGGGGGGGTCCCGCGTGCAGACGCCCCACCAAGGCCACCTTGTGGTGGCACCTGAATGCCGCCCTGGTGTCCCTGCTGCTGAGGCTTAGACAGCACGGAGATGGCGTGTGTGACCGGGACTTTCTTCTGTCCAAATCCAGGCTTGTGACACCTGGGCCGTGATCCTCTAGCGCCAACCTCCACTCCTCGCTGGACTGGGGGACACGAGTCGCTCTGTCTGGGACAGGGCCTTGTAAATACCAGCCTTTAACTTACATCGGATTTTGTACTAAAACTCTGAGACCTCTGTGCGCTCGGGTCGGGACCCAGGCCAGAGGGGAGAACAGCAAAGACAAGGAGGGGACCGATTTTATTGTCCATCATCACATTAGACAATCTCGGAGCAGGAGGGTTGTAGAGACGCAATAAACAAGGGTAAATGAGACCGCAACGGAAAGTCATTTACATCTGAGTCACTCCACGAGACCAGGAAGGAAACCATCTCCGAGCCCCCGTCCGTCTGGCTCCCGAGCAGGCTCGTGCCCCGGCGAAGCCCGGCATCTGCTCTACTGGGTCTTGACGAAGCCCTGGAGGTCCTCGAGGAACGTGATGTACTCCCGGTGCTCCAGGGCCGTGCTCAGCTCCACCAGCTCGTCCGCAAACGTGTTGTCCACCCCTCGGTCGGCCAGGAAGTCCATCAGGTGGTCGTACAAGGCCTGTGAGAACAGACGGGCCTTCCTGGTCCCAGGCTGCTCCCCTGCCAGGCACTGGGCCGCCCCGCTGCGCCGCACCCCTGCCCCCACTCACCCAGTCCAGGGAGTCGGTGTTGAGTGTGTAATTCGTGTCCTTCCACTCTGACTCGCCGACGGCCTGAAAGCTCACCTCTCTGATGGAGAAGATGTCACTCTCCTCCTCCTCTTGCCCAACCTGAGAAAAGACGGGGTTTGAGGAAAGTGAAGGCTTTCCCAGGACAAACCGACCACTTAGAGCTGCCAACTCCCCAGGTTGCACCCCTGCCCTCCCCCCAGCTTCCCTGGTCCCTGCCGGACAAGCCGGCACCCTTCTCTGCCCCCACCCCACGCCCCACCCCACACACCTCATCTTCCGGATAATGACAGTCCAGCACCAGGGCCTTCTTGCCACCGTCCTTGACGACTTCCACCACGAAGTTGGGTGTGGACGTCAGTTCAGGCTGGGGAAGCGAGAGCGCATCAGTCCGCTGCCTGAACCCGGGGGGGCGGCTCATGGTTCTGGGGATCTGGCGACCACCACTGTTAGGACAGTCCTTAGCCGCTTCTAAACCCCTAGAGGATCCTGCCCCTTGACAAGGAGCCTAGAACCTTCCACAGCACTCAAGCCATGTACCGGTCTGTTCGGGAGACTCGGCTACACTCTTCCCATTGTCCCTCCCCAAGTTCTGAACCCGGTTTTAGAGGGCGGAGGCTCACACGTCTACAGGGTCTCACAGCTGTTAGCCCCCTGCTTGTTTACACAATGTCCCCAATGCAGAAATCAGAGCCGGGGTCCAGCTACATGAATTGGTCTGCTCTCCCCCAGACCTGTTAGTCCATCCATGCACCGCGAAGCTGGCCTCTACCTCCCAGATGTCACTCCCGCTGCCCATTTCAGGCTCTTCCTCTGTCCCAGGGCAGGACCCAGGCCAGTGCATTGGGCTAAGTGGCCATCCTAAAGCTGAGCAATCCCAGCAGCCCTCCCAGTGGTGGTGGTCCCGCATCAGGGAGGTCACAGTCGGGGTGGCGGAGCCAGGAGTGCCAAGGGGTTTCCTCTCTCTGCTCGGCCCAGAGACGGTCCCGGTACCTGCTTAGTCAGGAGGTCCGGAGACCCTGCAGTCCCCACGCTGGCTGGTCCCTAGACCAGGCTCATGGCCCCCATGACGTGTGCAGACCGAGCGCCCTCTGAGTCCATGCAGGGGGGCCCCTGGCCAGGGCAAACACCTTGTCCACCTTTCATATGTCAGTCTCTGATGCCCCAGCTCCCCGACTCGTGTCTACAGCCAGCCTGACACGCTAGAACATTCCTCCCTGGCAAACACTCCAGATGAGCCTCCCGATCATGGGAAGGCACAAGCGGGTTCGGCTCCTCCCCACGGAGCGAACACAGGCCGCGGCACAAAGCCCACACCTGTGGGGCCCGCGGTTCTGGTGCCGAAGCCGGAAACCGCGGCTCAGGGAGCCAAGGCCCTCCCTGGGCGCAATCTGCTCACCTCCTGTTCTTCTGCCTTCTGCCCCTGGGATGGCTCCTCCTCGCCGTCAAACGTGGGTGGGATGCTGTTGTTGGTGTTGAAGGTGACAGTGACCCTGCAAAGGCAGAGAATGGCCCGAGGGGCAACTAGCAGTGAGCATGGCTACAGTTACAAGGGCGACAGAAACTATGTGTCCGAACCACAACAACGTGTCCAAACTGTGAGCGGCAAACTCCCCAGCATGGAGTCTGCAGGCCGCCGGCTCCGTGCCAGCTGCTGGAAGTCCACAGGCCCCCCTTCATCTCTCCAAATGCAGTCCCGGGGGGGAGGGGAGGGCAGGCTCCCGTGGCTGTAGCCAGCGCCCACCATATGTTGGGGGTAGGGGCCCTCTGCGGGCGTGGAGCAGCCCAGAGAGCGGTGGGACCCAACAGAAGCCTCTTTTAACCTTTCCTCCCTGTGAGAATCTGCCCACGGTGGGAGGAGAAGAGAGGCACCCAAGGGCTGCCCTCAGCAGAAGACCCTGAGGGGCTGCGGGGAGGAGGGGGGCTCCCCGAGACTATGCTGCCCTACAGAGCCGCTTTTTTTTTTTTAATTAAAGAGCTTATCCATTTGAGAGAGAGCGCACAAACGGGGGACATGGCAGGCAGAGGGAGAAGCAGGCCCCCCGCTGAGCTGGCAGCCCGACGCGGGCCTCAGTCCCAGGACCCCGAGATCATGATCCGAGCTGAAGGCAGACCTGCACCGACTGAGCCACCCAGGTGCCCCCAAATCCGTTCTTCAAAAACAGCGGCGGGAAGTTTTATAACCACGAAGCAGGCCGGAAACACTCAACTCGTGACGGTTCAGCTGCAAGAATCCCCGGGTGCCCGCCCCTGCTCCGGAACTGGGAGGGCAGCAGCAGGGAGGGGACGTGCGGGCACCGGCTCGGAAGCCGCTGTCCCGCCCCGCCATGCTAGCAGTCACCGTCAGTCACACAGCCCGTCTCCTCTGCCCTTGTGCAGACCAAGCCAAGCTCCTGGGTACACAGGTGCAGTTCCAGTCACAGGAACACGATCCACGGTGACCCCAAACCGGCTGTGACTCACCCCAGGACGAGGGCTCGGGATGTCACAGGGTGTGGGGGGGGGGGGACTGACACACACTGGAGGCAGAGAAAAGCAGAACCTTCCTTTACAGCACGCACAGAAGTTTACTCAAAGAGCGGACGATGAGCAGTGGAACGAGGTGGGAAGTTCCCCACCTTCTCCCGGGGACACTCACAGCCCTGTGTCCTCATCTGCTCACACGGGAGGCCCATGGCTTGCGTGCTCCCTGCTATAAACGTGGTTTCCTGCAGCAGAGCCCACCCCAGTGTGAAAGTCTGCACCGCAAACCTGAGGCTAATCTGCTTCGGTCAGCACTGTACGAATTTCTGAATCTGGGGCAACCAGGTGGCTCCATCCACTGACCGTCTGCCTTCGGCTCAGGTCTCAGGACCCTGAGATCAAGCCTGGCGTTGCGGGGGGTGGGGTGGGGGGGGTGGGGGGTGTCTCTGCTCAGCAGGGAGTCTGCCCCTCCCTCTGCTGCTGCTGCCACCCCACCCCCGCTTGTGCTCTAATGTGTCTTTAGAAGAATAAGCATCTGAGTCCGTGTGTCTGCGTTCAGGCACGGCCTGACCAGGGCGACAGCCTCTACGGTCCAAGAGACCTCCAGCGACATCCTTTCCTGCCTTACCGAAGAAGCCAGCTCCCGGCACATCTGTGTGCAGCGAATGACCAACCTGGACATCCGGCGCCCGAGGACCTGCTCTACTAAAGGCGGTTCTGGGAGAAGGCAGGGCAGGCTGGTAAGTTCAGGGAGTTGGTCCCCGCACTTACTTTTCCCCGGCGACTCTCCGCACGAGCTTGGCTTCCGTCCCGTTCACTTCCAGCTCCCAACCTCCGGACATCTTGGGGAGGGACGTGTGCTTCTGGATCTTCCTTTCCTCCTTAATCTCATCGCTCAGGAACTCCACAAAAGCTTTATCTCCTACGGTGAAAGCCCAAAAGTAACAGAGGGAGAAGAGCCTGTTAGTTCAAATCCTAAAAAGGAAGGGGGGGTGTGACTGCAGCCAGAAATCTGGCCTCCTCGGGCTGTTCCTGGTAACTCCCGCTGGTGAAGCGAGTCACACCCGCTAGGCCTCAGGACGCGGGCCGGTGGCCGTGCCGGGTGCCCGCGGCGCCAGGCCGAGCCCAGTTCAGGAAAGAGGACGTCCGACACGGAAGTCCCACCGCCACGCTCCGCCGCGAAGCCAGAAGCTCCCAGTTGAGCAGACATGGCCTCCTGCCCTTGACCCCGACCGCCCCAGAGCTCCCTTCGCAGGCGCGGGGCGAAGCTGGCCGCCAGGGCGTGGAAGCGGCGCTGCCCGAAGCGCCGACCTGCAGGGGGAAGGCGGGAAACGCCACCCGCGCGGCCGCAGCCCGGCGTGGTCCACCGGTGGGGCAGGCCCCGGCCCCCGCCCCGGCCCCCGCCCCGGCCCCCGCCCCGGCCCCGGCCCCGGCCCGAGCCTCACCCTGCGTGTGCAGCGCGCCGCAGCCGCAGCCGCAGGGCCCGCGGGAGCGCAGGAGGCCGGTGCGCACTCGGAGCGACCCGAAGGGCCGCACGCACGGCAGGGGCGCGGGCTGCAGCGGCGGCCGAGGCGGCGGGGCGGGCGCGGCGCGGAGCACGGCGGCCGCGGAGCCCAGGGCGCGGGGCACTCGGCGCAGCAGAGGGAGCATCGCGGCGGCGGACACGTGCGGGTGCGAAGGACGAGCCCAGGCCCTAGATCCCGGCCCGCGCGCCGCCGGAAGTCCCGCCCCCGCCGAGGGCGCTTCCGCGCCGGCGCAGTGCGCGCCCGAGCCTCCGGGTTAGGCGCGCCCCCTGCTGGACGCCTCCGGGGTGAGCGGCGCCGTGCCCCGCGGGCCGCTCTGCTCTGGGGCGGGCCTTCTGAATCCCTGCGACCCCCTCCCAGCGTGCACCTGCCTCTGCGTGCACCCCGCGGCGATATGCACAAACCTCTCCCTGCGTGCACCCCACCCCGACGTGCACAACCCTCCCCCAGCGTGAGCAAACCCCCACTGCCTGCACCCCACCCGGATGTGTACCTCCGCGCCCCCCCCCCCATGCATAAACACGCTTCCCAGCGTGCACCCAGTCCCAAAGTCACAGCATTGTTCTGGGGCCAGGAGGCTGGGAGCAGCAGTGAAGGGCCCTCTCAAGACACCAGCAAGGTCACTTCAGGCCCCCAAGCTATGCTCAGTGACCTACGCCCTACTCCCTGGAGGCAGAATGGCAGAGTTGCAAAAAGCCTCAGTAGTTAAGGACTCAAGGTAACAAAGGGGAAGCAGAAACTAAGCCACATCAGAAATAAGAAAGGGCGGACTGGGGGGCTCAGTAGGTTAAGCGTCTGCCTTTGGCTTGGGTCATGATCGCGGGGTCCTGGGATCGAGCCCCATGTTGGGCTCTGAGCAGGGAGCCCACTTCTCCCTTTCCCTCTGCCTGCTACTCCGCCAGCTTGTGCTCTCTGTCAAATAACTAAAGTTTAAAAAATTTTTTTTAAAAAATCGTGGTAAAACTCCCCAGCTGTTTCAAAAGCAATCAGTGAGCCCCAGAACCCACCCCATTTACACTGGCTCTGCAGTGGGCCACCAGTACCTTGCTTGCTTCAAGACTACAAGTCTTTGTTTGCCCTGGGAGTTCCACAAGGTTCATTAACATAACACAGGATGCGAGGAAAGCCGGTTTTTTTTTGATCCCCCCCTGTACAACCTCATGTCCACCTCTACCTGCCCAGACAAAACTCCCCTTTATGGGATTTTTTTTTTTTTTTTACAAACCAGTCTGCGCCAAGGTGGGTGCCACGGTGCACCCCAGCGTGGGCCTTTCAATGACCTTCTCACATTATAACACTGAAAATCCCTTGGGGTGGACATTTAACATGCTGATTAGACACAAGAAGAGGGGTGACCTTTCAGTGCGCAGGCGCTGGTATGTCCCTGCCTCTCTCTCTGTTTGGAGGGCACCCTTTTCCCACCCTGATCTCTTCCCCCCAGGGAGTCAGCCTGAGAACTCCCCCGTTCCCAGCCCTCCTGCCCACCTGGTCAGGTTCTAGTGCTCCGAGAGCCCGTGATCCTATGAAGAAAGTCAGTCCTCCCGAATGGTGGCCAAGATCAGACGAATACTGAAATACATTCTACGCACCCGGGAAAGGAGAGCCACACACGCGGCGTGCGAGACCGATCTTTAATGGAGCCCACGGCCTGGCTGGAGTGTGACACTATACACAGGGCCCGTGGTCTCCCCACAGCCGGCCCTGCCAGCAAGCACAGGCCTTCAGAATACAAGGAAACCTGAACAAAGGTGGGGTTTTCTCCTACAAGTTCTCATGTTCCCATCAGACTATAAAACCCTCACTTCCCGTCAGAGCAGTGTGTCCCATGCTCACAGACTAACGTCTCTGGGAGGAGAATCGGGCTGCGTCCCGCCCACCCCGGCCGCCTGCGGAGATGCCCCGCCGAGGACGGGTCCTTATCAGGGACCGGATGCTGCTGGCTTGTCCCTCTCGGTGGCTCTGCGCTGCCCTGGCGGCCGGCCTCCGGGGAGGGCATCTCCCTCCACGAAGCTGCCCGTAGGACGTGATGATTCACCCCGAGTGGGCCCAGGCCGGAGAAGAGGCGGCTGGCCTTGGAGGTCTCTCACGGACCGCGATGCGACGTTACCACGAAACGTGGAACTTTTAAGAACGTTTCTTACGAGAAAGCGCAGTGTCGGCCGCAGCTCGATGTAAGCAGCGCTTTATCTCCTTGTGGCGATTCGTGGCCAGCACGGGGTTTCCAACCTGAGGAACCTCAGGTTCACTCCCTGAGCAGCTAGGTTAAAAATGAACTTTTCCACAAGTCCAGCAAAAAAACTGCTGTATCAAAACTCTGCCTGAATGTTGCAGCAACTAACTTCTTTCTGTAGAGACACGCGAAAGCTGCTGGCAGCTCTGTGCCCCTCGCTCCCACTCGGAACCGGTACTGACCAGGACACGCGCTGCCCTCGCCCAAGGAAGCCCAGGGAGCGTGCTGGCACGCCATCACCCACTCCCCACTCTTACCAGCACGATTCCCATTTATTAAAAACACAATGTATTAAAAAAATACAATGTATTCTTTTCCCCAGTCAGGTTGAACATCCTAGGCCTCTATTAAGAAATGAAAAAATACACTTAAAAATTTTTCTGAAAAACTCGTCAGAAAGTCAGCAGCTGTAAACGAGGAGGTGGTCTGAGGAAGAGCCAGCTGAAAGTCTACGGATGCAGGAAGACGGGGATCTGGGACCCCGCGGGCCTGGCCAGCCGCTGGGATGCTCCGGCGACATGCGGCGCAGCAGCGGGGACGGACCGCGGCGACGGTGGGGAGGCCGCCCGCGGTCCCTGCGCAGTGCCAGGCAGTGCGGCCCCCTGCCTCGGAACCGCGTGGTCCACTTGGTAAGGAGTGACGGAGCCACTGCACACCGGTGTTCTGACCACAAAGCCCGATACAGACGCTCAATCAGCTGCTCTTACGGCAAACACTCTGGAAAGGCTGACTTGCATCTGGTGATTACACAGCGAAGAAGAACCTTTGGTGTCTCTCCTCACGGGCCCTCCCGCTCCAGCCGCCCTGACAGCTCCCTGCCCAGGCCCCACCGGGACCGACTTGGCCAGTCCTTGCGCCCGCGGGGTCACACGTGCCCAGCTGGGGAGAACAGTGGCCAGCAGTCATGCTCGACGGTCCCCTCGTGCTTGGAGGCGGCGAGGAGGAGGCTGGCACCCTGGGGTGTGCAGCTCAGGAGGGAGAAGACGACAGCGCGTCCCTCCTCAAACTTCTACAGACCTTAGGACACATCCAGGGACAGCTGAGCTCTGCGACCCCGGAGGCCCCTCCCGGGAAACCCGGCCCCATCACAAGGACTCGGGGAGTCTCACGTTAGAGAGCAGCACACGGGGCGGGGCAGCCTGCCTGTCCCAGTCAGGCACCGCCGAAGCCGCCTGAGCCGGGCCCTGCAGGGGCCGTCACTGCGCCCCCACGCGGCAGGCGGGGAACCGCGCTGGGGCCGAACCGCGCCGGGGCCGGGCTCTGCGCTCCGCAGGCAGGGCCGCTGGGCTCAGTCGCGGGCGGCCCGCAGCTTCCTCCGGAAGTAGTCGGGGGCGGCCTCGTGCAGCCAGTCGGCGTCCACGACGCACACGTGGCGCATGTAGCAGCGGCTGGTGTGCAGCAGCTCCGTGTACACGACGCAGGCCGGCCGGCAGTGGAAAAGCACGGACGAGGGGTGGATGGCCACCGGCTGCCGGCTGTCCGTGGTGACGTACGTGCCGTCGGGCTGCAGCTCGGCCGTGCTCATGAACAGGCTGTGTGCCAGGCAACGGCGGACGCTCTCCCCGTGGCCGCGGGAGGACACCATCGGCATGGACATCTGTGGCGGGAGAAGTGGGCGCCAGACGCCAGCCCTGGTCAGGCTCAGACGCAGCCCCAGCGCCAGCCCGGCCCAGCGGGCGCTGCTGCTGCTGCTGCGGGAGGCCGTTGGCGGGGCCGCCGGGGCTCAGGCCGGGAGGGGGATGGGTGGCCAGTCGCGGCCCTCAGGGAGGGGCCTTTCCCGCACTCCCACTGTGGCCAAATTACCCTTCCTGTTCTGGAGCGCCCCTCCGGCAAGCACCTCCCCGAGCCTCCCCTGTCCACCTCCCGCCGTCGTCCCCCCAGCACCAGTTCCAGAAGATCCTGCCCCTCAGCTGCACCCCCGGGGCGCACGGCCAAGCAGGCCGCTGGTGGACACCGCCTGGCCCCGCCGCCTGACCACCATCTGTGGCTCCCCCGAGGGGAAAGGCCTGGGACAGCAATCACGGCGGAGGCAGAAGGTGGGAAGCGGGAGGGGTGCGCAGACAGCGGCCAGAGAGAACCCGCCCCCATCTTTGACCTGCCCCTGTGGGGTTCAACCATTTCCTGTCCGACACCCAGGACAGGTACCTTCAGGCAGATGTCCCTCAGCTGTGCTCGGACCTCAGCCACCAGCGCCATGTTCCTGCTGTTGACGAAGTTCTCTCTGCACCAGTCCTGAGCGGGAGAGAAAGAGTCAGCACACCCGTCGCTTGCACAGAGGAGAGAAGTAAGAGAACTTTGAACACCGAATTCGGAAAGAAGACGTCAGTCGCCAAAAATAAATAGAGGAAAACAGCCTTCTGTCAGAAAGCGCGAACCGTAAGGGGACACAGACGAAAATGCCCTCGCGTCCTGGATTCATTACCCCAGAATGCACTTAAAAAACTCCTACGTGTCGACGGGACAATGGCCAACAAGTCGGCAGGACAAAGGACAAGGATGCGAACAGCCGCCCCGCAGACATGGGCTTTGAGCGTCCGGTACAGGTCGGGGGGAGCCCGGCCTCCGCAGCGCTCCCGGACGGCAGCTTAAACGAGCCGAGAGGTGCACCGACTCGGCGAAAACGCAGCATCTGAGCGAGTCGGGGCGGTGGGAGTGGGAATCTGCCCCAGCTGGGGCGGCCGGGAAGCCGCCACGCACGGGGCCAGAGTCAGGCGTGCGGTGGCCCACGCGGGAGGGGCCGCCCACCCGCAGGCCGCGCTTTCACCGGACGCACAGCATCCTGTTTCCTCAAACACAAGCCGAGGCAAACGAAGCAGTACGCTGGCAGCCACCACACCCGAGCGGTGGCTTTTTTCCTCCTGAGACCCGACCGCACGACGCAGAGTTGAGGCGCACACGCCGGGTGGGCTTCACGGACACGAGAGACCGCGGGGTACTCAGGATGTCCGCGTCACGCCATCTCACTTGCCGCAAACACCTATTTTAGTACTTGTTTCTGCTGACCTCACAAAGCACAACAGGATTTCCGCTTTTATGGCAAAGGTGGGAAAGCAAAAACAGCGCTCAGCGTGGGTTCTGTTCTGTAGTGAGCCCTGCAGAGGGGCCCACTCGGCCCCCGGCTCGGAGCGGCATGGACGCCCGAGATGCACCGATCCCCGGGAGGTGCACAGACACCCCGGAGCCACGACGACCCGGGAGCCGTGACGGGCGCCCCAGCCTCGAGCCGCCACAGGAGCTGCCGGGCTTCGGCTGCATTTATCTCGCGCCCCTGCTAGCAGCAGGGACTAGGGTATTAGGGCCACGTAAGGCAGGCCGCTTTCCGGGTCTGAGAGCACAGACAGACATCCACGCGAATTAATGACCTCGGCTTCTTCCCCGTCTGCCACTCTGGCTTGCGGGAGGGCTCACAGATGGCTCTGCCTTCAGACAGCGGGGTTCTAGAATGCTGTTCCCGTTCGGGTCTGAGGAACCGAAATACTCTCCAGGCGAACGCTACTGTGCACACAGGCCGGGCGGGGGGGGCTCATCTGTAGCAAAGGAACCAGGCAACCCCACACACAGGGCCCCTGCCCAGTGAGGACGAGCGGGACACGGGCGGGGCAGAGGCGGGCGCTGCGGGTCTCCCCGGTGAGGCCTGTGCACACCGACCGGGGGCTCGGGACGTTCCGCCGTCGGGGCAGGCGAGCGCCAAGCTCATGCGTGTGGGAGGAGGCACCGCGGGAGAGAAGGCCCTGGCCGAGACCGACCTTACTTCCGCCCAGGTTCTTAAAGGCCCGGTAGATGTTGAGCAGCGTGATGTGGTCCCCCTCGCTGGACACGAACTTCCTACGGACGGCCTGCACCTCGTCCCGCCGGGAGGGAGGGTCGTACAGAACGCTGTCCACAGACAGGAGGGAGACGACGGTCAGCATCTCCTCGGTGCAGTGGAACTTGGGGGACAGGAGCAGGGTCTGCAAACAGGAGTTACAACAGTGCGCCCTGAGAGTCCCCTGCTGAGGATAGTCCGTTCACGCTGCCCATGTGGCCGCCCCGCTGCGGCCTCAGAGGCCGGGTGCCTCTCCAGCCACCACTGCCTGCCCTCTGGAACCCGACGGCCCGCCTGCAGGCCCCCACAGTCCTCGGGGAGGGCTCCCGACTTAGCGTGGCTCTGACTCCCACACTCGACCCCAGCACGTGTCAGACGCAGGGCCACAGCTGCTCCGAGGCAACAGTGAAGGGGGAAGCCAGGCCACCAGGGGCGCAGGCGACTGCCGCACGAGCCGTGTCGGACAGAAGGGGCACTGAGCGGAGGGGGTGACTTACTTTGGCGAATTTAGGGTCTAAAGGGAAAGCGGCCATCTTTCTCCCCAATGGAGTCAGGGTGAGCTGGCCGTCCTTCCGTTCGAGAGCACCTAACAGGTCCAGCTGGGCAACCGCGGCCTGAACGTGATCTGCAGGAAAGCCGGGAGAGGACGCGGCTGCAGCCACGCTGCTTCGGGAGCCGAGGGCCCGGCATCCAACCCCGGTCCTCGGGGCGCCGCGGCCGGGGACACTCCCGTCTTCAGCTCCGCAGCAACGTCCTGTGACCCCGCTGCGTCACACACACGAAACCCGCGCACACCCACACTCGTGGCGCCACCGGGACCCGCATCGCCAGAAACAGAGACGCACGGCAGTGGAACAGAAGCTGTGCGAGGCCCAGCTGAGAAACATTTACTACTGTTCCCTTCGTACGTCCTGCACTTCCAACCCCGACCACACGTCAGCTGCTGAAGAATAAAACAGCATTTTTCACAACTTAATACAGAGGAAATGACCCCCGAGGCCTGACGGGAAGTGACGGCTCTGGCCCAGGAGGCGCTATGGGCACAGAATCCCCCCTGGAGTACCCCGGCCCCTCCGACAGCCAAGCTTATGCACCAAATGAAACGGAAGAGGAGGCGGCCCCCAGACGCGCTTCAGAGAGCCCAGCCGTTCGCGGGTCCTGTCCTCCCACGGCCCTGGCCCTGCACGAAGACCCCGCCTACCCGGAGAGGGCTTGGACATGAAGTCAAAGGTGAGCACGTTGGGGACCTTCATGGCGAGAAGCTGCAGCAGCACGCCGGCCAGGTTACACCTGCGAGGAGCAGACGCGCAGCTGCCTCACCGGCTCCGGGGCCCCCGGTCGGGTCCGCGGGGCGGCAGGGGCGGCGGGTGTGCGGGGGCGCCCACCTCTGGATCTCCGGCACGGTCATCTGCTCAAACTTCTCAAACTCGTCCTCCGTGTAGAGCCGGTAGCAGACGCCACTGCCCTCCCTGCCGGCCCGGCCCGTGCGCTGCCACGCCTGGGCCTTGGACACACGCTGCACAGCGAGCACCTCCAGGCCACTGCCTGCGGGGAGAACGGCCCGCATGAGGCCTCGCCCCACAAAGGATCACACGGGTTCAGGGGCGTGGGCACAAAGCAGCACTCCTCAGAACCCCAATGATCCTTCCTGCAGCACGCGAGTCCGGGAACCCGAAGGCCACGTGGGAAAGCACAGAACCGGCGCGCTCCACACTGAAACCACAGGGTATGAATCTTCGGAATGTCAGAAAGCCCACATGCCCGGGGCCACAGGTCCCCGCCGAGACCACAGGGCCAGAGCTGCGCTGGTCTGCCCGGGACCGAGAGTCTCCCGGGTTGCCAGGCTTTTCAGTGCCCAAACCCCGTTCCAGGAAACTAGGGTAGCTGGCCAGCAGTCACTGCCTCGGAAAGGAGACGTCAGGGGCCTGGCCTACACGGCCCTCCCGGCTCCGCCTTCAGAGGATCTCCAGGTGGTGTGATGGAGTCACGCCCAGGAGTCACGTGGGTCCTGGATAAAGGTGTGCTCTGCGCCAGGCCCGAGGGGACAAGTCCTTCCACACGCTACCTCCGAGACACGGCCCCCTCGGACACTTGGAGGTGCGCTGTCCTCAGACATCCCGCCGCCTGATCCTCTGCAGCACCACGCCGGGCAGAAAGCAGACGGGAGGACCAGTGCATCCAGCAGGCTCCCAACGCACACCCTCAGGGACAGCGGGTGCTTACCCTTCCTGAGACGCCTGGAGCTCGAACGTCCATTCCAACAAAGCTCCCGCCCTGGGTCGGGGGTCCCTGGCCGCACAGCCCCCTCACCCAGCTGCTCAGGAGTCTCAGGCCAGGCCCGGCCCGTCCTCAAGCTGGCGAAGCCTGGACCCCCATCCTGCCCCGCCTGGCTCCTGGCTCCCGCTGCCAGCCCCCTTCCTGGACCTGACTGCATTCAGCCCGTGTCACCTGTGCCGCCGGTGCCACCCTGGTCCAGCAAGTCTGAGCAGGAAGCGCTTGCTGGGACAGGCTGTGGGGAAGAGAGGGGTTCGTGGGCGTCATTCTCACCAGGACTGTACGTCTTCGCTTTAACCATGCCCGTGTCGACCACGTGTTTTATTCCCGTGATGGTTATGGAGGTCTCCGCGATGTTGGTCGAGAGGATCACTTTGCGACAGCCCTGCAGGGAGAAAGAAACCAGAAAGTGACTCACACGACTCCGAGGTCTCACAGCATAGCCCACCGGCAGCTCCCACAGCCCACGCGCTCCAGGAACAAGGGTTGCGTGACTCATGGGGATTCTTCACACTGGGCGGGGATGTTCCCGTCCTTAAGGCTTATTTGAAAGGATGAGATGCAGGGGAGCGGGCAGGCGTGGCTAGATCTCCGGCCCCACTGGCGATTCCCTGAGCACCGTCTCTCCGCTTCTCGGGGCCTCCGTGTGGACACGACTAGACCGCCCCACGCTGCCAGCTCGGCAGAGGGCGGCCAGTGCTGCGCGGTGTGGCCGGCGCAGGCGGCTGGTCTGTCGGACTGGGGAGAGCCCCTCGTGCACCAGTCACCCACCGCCTGTGCCCACCCCACCCACCGCGGTCTCCCCGCTCCCCCCGTTCTCCCCAGGCCCGGGAGCCCCGTCTGGCCTGGGTCTTCCAGTCCTGCGGCTTGGCAGCTCGCACATCTGGTACCCGAGGACGGGGCCACACAGGCCGGGAACGCGCTCACCTTCGGGGCCGCCTGGAAGACGCGGAGCTGCTGGGCGTAGGGCAGGGAGGCATACAGAGGAAGGACCAGCATGGGGGGGCGGCCATCTGGGAGGTGCTTTGCGATGTCTCGGCAGGTCTTGCTCATGGCTTCGATCTCTTCCTGTCCCGTCAGGAACACCAGGATGTCCTGGGATGGAGGCGCCTCCTGCAGGAGGGGAAGCGCGGCCTCAGGAGGTGCCTGCCAGAGCACGGGCTGCGGCGAGCAGAGAGCAGTCACGAGCGAGCTTCCCGGAGGGGTTTTCTTCGCTGTGGAGAGGTGCGTGGGCCAGGGTGTGTCCCCAGGGAGCACGCCCTCACCAAAGGCGCCTGGAGCAGTCACCCGAGTGAGTTACGCTTAAAACCAGTCCCGCATCCAGTGTATCTGCGGCCCACACGGGCCTGTTCCTCCCTCCACGCGCAGGGAGGCGGGACGCCCAGAGCAAGACGCCACGGCAGAGAAAAAGCCTGCACCCGTGTTGAGACGAGCGACGAGAGATGGAAGGACTGGGCCGAGGGTGCTCCAGCCTGGGCGAGGTGTGAAGGGTCTCTGAGGACAAGCCCCAGCCCCGCTCCCTGGAGAAGACAGGAAGGCCCGGTACTCGGCGGTGAGGCAGGGGTGGAAACCCGACAGCCTGCCCTCCTCTAACCGGCAGGGCAGGAGGCCAGAATGGACTTCAACCCGGAGGCACGGGACCCGTCCACAAAGCGGCGCCAAGGCTCGGAAACTGCCCGCCCTGTGGAAAGGCAGCCCAAGGCGCTCCGGGGGGAAAGCGGACGGCATGCCAATGCAGGAAAGATACTGACGGCAGACAGACAGACCGTAGGTGCTGGAACACCTGGGAGGAAATGCGCCACAGGAATGCAGAAAACTCGTATAACCATGTCACATAAGAAAGGAGGCAACAGGACAGGCCCTGCTGGCAACAGGTCGTGATGCTGTAATGCCCCCCACTGGCTTGAAAACTATGAGACGCGTCTATGCTGAGAGGCTGGGGGAGCAGGAGGCCAGGGAGGCTAAGGGTGTAGCCTCATCTGCCTGGGGGAACTAGCAGCGTGGAGACCCGCAGTGTGGGCGGGTACTGCCGGAAACACCGAATCCAGACGAAACAGCTAAGAGAGCTACTAGGTCCCCCGAAACAATGGGATCTGGACCGGAGAAGTAAAAGCAGCTGCTGGTGGTTTGGTTTTTTTAAGACCGACTGACTGATTTGAGAGGGACAGAGAGGAGAAGGTGCGCGCACGGCGGCAAGCAGGAGAGAGGGAGGCAGAGAGAGAGATTTCAGACTGAGAGGAACCCGCCACCTCCAGGGGGCTGAGCTCCTGACCCCAGCAGACATCAAGATCCCGAGGCCTCAGGGGACCAGCCGCCCACGCACCCCAGCTGCTGGTTCCTATGAGCCTCTTAGAACTGCTGCCCTTTTCAACTTTACACACTCACCCCTCAGGTTAAGTTAACGGGAAGGTACAAGCAATCAATTTTATGAAGGGAACCAAAACGAGGAGATTTAATCATTCAAACTTAAGTAAATGTTTAACAAAAGGAGAAGATTTTGAAATGCTTCTGTAATTCAGTTTTTCTGAAGAAGCGAAGAGCTCTAAAGGACCACCCCTTCCTGGGTGGACAGCAGCTTCTCCCACAGCGAGGCCACAGCGGCCAACATGCCTTCCTTGGGGACAGCGCCGCGGGCACCCCATCCATCTCCCGGCTCAGCCGGGGCGCAAGGTCGATCAGAGCCCAGTGGTTTGCCCCTTTAGAGCGGATGCGAGACGCTGCAAGAAAGCAGCAGCGGGACATGGTGACCCTTGGCAAGGGCTCAGCTCCCAGGGCGCCCGGGGCACCAGCGTTTCCTCTCGAGGGGAGGGCGCCCCCGACGGCGAGCTGAGCCCCACCTGCGCGGGCGGCACACTGTACCTGGTGTATCTGGAAGACGGAGACGAGCGCAGCGTGCAGGTAATCCTGCTGCGGCTGCTTGGCGTAGAACACCTGGATGGGATGCTGCCGACCCTCCAGGTAGAGCACGGGCGCCCCGCCGAAGTACTGCGAGAACAGGTCCACGTCCATGGTGGCAGACATGACGACCACCTGCGCACGGGAGGGAAGAGCGCTAGGGCCAGGCCACGCCCGCCCGTCCCCACACCTGCCCTCCCCGCCCCGGGCACCGGGGGTGACCGACCCCTGTCCGAAGCAGGGCGGGCAGCCGGCCAGGAACACAGGCCTCTCCCCCTCCCGGACGCGAGCCACACCTACTTTGAGAGGCGGCTTCCCCAGCTCCTTCCTCTTCTTCTGGGCGGCCTTCACCACCCCGAAGAGCACATCGGTGTGGACCGTCCGCTCGTGGGCCTCGTCCAAGACCACACAGCTGTACTGGCGCAGCAGAGAGTCGGAGATCGCTTCTCGCAGAAGCATGCCGTCTGTCAGGAACTTGATCCGCGTGTCTTCTGAGCTGACGTCGTCGAAGCGCACGGTGTAGCCCACCTGCGCGAGGAACCGCGGGCTCAGTGGGGCCGGGCTGAGCAGCCGCTAGGTGCCCGGCACCCCCAGACACGTGTGCCCTCCTGGGGAACGGCCCCGTGCCCTCGGGAACGGACAGGCAGTGGACGGGTCCCTTTAACTGCAATTATAAGCAACACTAAAACTCGGGGCGCTGGGGGCTCAGCCGTTAGCCGTCCACCTTCCGCTCAGGTCATGACCCCACGTTCTGGGATTAGAGCCCCCCGTCCCACTCCCTGCCCAGCGGGGAGCCCGCTTCTCCCTCTCCCACTCCCCCTGCTGTGTTCCCTCTTTTGCTGTCTCTGTCAAATACATAAAATCTTAAAAAAAAAAAAAATCTGAAACTAGACTCTCACCCCAGCTGCTGAGAAACTTTAAGTGAAGCTCCGGACAGACACAAAAAGGTAAGATGTTTTAGAGCAAAGTGCGCAAATGTGCACGAAGCTGCCGTAGCCACAGGTCTGGGGCTCGATCTCCGCACGCACGTGTAAGCTAAAGAAGTGCTTACGCTCTCTCAGACACACAGAGGTTTCACAGAGTTTACTGAAGCCTCAAGAACACTCGCGGAAAGCAACTCATCCATCCGAATTGCCGACAGACTCTGCACACAGCAAACGCACAGACAGGTGACGCCGGCGGAACAAGTGACAGACTCAGGCCTGAGCGAGCCGGGCAAGACAGAGCCTCCCCCGGCATCCCGGGGCCCGGCCCAGAGAAGTGCCATGCGGGCGGGCTGTCAGCAGAGGAGGAGGTGAGGTACCAGCTTCCCGAGCTCAGTTCTCTTCTCGTCGGAGACTCTAGTGGCCAGAGAGATGGCAGCCACTCTGCGCGGCTGGGTCACAGCGATGACGCCGTGGTGGCCGATCCCCGCTTCGTAGAGGTACTGTGGGAGCTGCGTCGTCTTCCCTGAGCCGGTTTCCCCTGAGACAGAAGACAAATCTCAATTACGTGCAAGTTAACACAAAGTTCACCAAACTCGAAGTTGATAAAGCCCCAGGAAAATAGGCACTCCCTGCGCCGCTAGCTACAGCAGTGTTCTCCGAATAGGTCTCAGAAGGCCACACTGTATCAGAAACACCTTTAAAATGTTTATAGCCTCCAGGGACACTTCCACTTGCAGGAATTGGTTCTGAGGAAATAAAGAGGCACAGACAAATGTAGCTTCGAGGCGTGCTATTCAACTTTGTTCCGGGCAGCAAAGAGCTGGAAACAATGTAAATATTTACTAACAGGTAACCGGCACAGAAAACCTAAAAAGGGAAGGGAACTGTTACAGAAAATGGTTACTTCTCAGAAGAATGAGATGTAGTGGGGCCCACCCAGAGCCACCCCCCATTCCATTCCAGACTCCGCCCTTTCCTCTGGCCCCGCCCCGGCCCACACCTGCCTGCGGTCACCAGGTCTGGCACCAGGCCTGCCCGCACACTCTACAGGATGAGTCAGAGCTCACACTCCCTCCCTGGGGCTGCACTGGTGGCCTCCTCCTACTCTATCTCTGGTCCCTTGTGCGCCTCTCCTCCAGCACTGACCACCTCACACGGTGCGCCACCGCAAGCCCTGGAGGGCAGGGAGGATCTACCTGTCTCTTCCCTGAACTTGAACATCCAGCATACACCACCCTCAGGGGACTCCTCTAACTATCTAACTATCCCCAAGTGGAACAAAGAACTCGGTAAACCTGGGCATCCTTCCCCTCCGGCTACCACTAAGCATCTCTGACCTTAGAGTCCTACATGCCAAGGTGCTTGCACGTCCTGCTCTGCTCCTCCTCCTAACCCAGCCCAGAATCAAGACTAAGACTGTGACTACTCTGCTGCATTCCTGCTGAATCTACCAGGCAAAACCCCAAATGCGGATCCATGTCTCCCTGCCCAGCTTTTCTGCTCCTCCACCAGACCCCTGGCCATGGCTAAGCAAAACAGCCCGTCCGTGCAGATGAAGACAGGAGTCTGCGGTGGGGCCAACGTCCCCGGACGCCAGCACTACCCCCGATCCCGCTCTCGCTTCTCCCCTGGCGGGTCCCCCTCCTCCCCAAGGGGCTACCTGAGGCCTCATGACTGCCGCTCCCAGCAGAGCTCCCGCACCTCTTCCACAGAACTCAGGTCCTCCCGTGGGCCCTCCCTCTCCCTCCCCTCCAGCCACACCCAAGCTCCCCTCCTTTCGCCAGCCCTGGGCCTCCGGGATGTCCTTCCCCCTATCCCTGGCCAGCTCCCCATCTGGTCTCTGTTTCCAGGCACGCCCGCCCCTCCACGCGCCCCCCAGGCTCCGCACTCTCTCTGCCAGCTCTCCGTCCTCGCCTCCTTCGCCTCGGCCTCCACCGAGCTCTTCCCCTCCGCTCCCTTCCCTCCCTCCTGCAGAAGCCCGCTCTCACCGCCTTCCTCCCCTGCGCGCCTACTCGGCCCGCAACCCGGTGACGGACCCGCGCCCACCCCGCCCGCCGGAGGAGCGCGCAGCGGGCGGCACACTCGGCACCCCCCCCCCCCAGTCCAGGGGCCCGTTTTCGGCTCCCGCAGAGGCCCCGCGGCTGCATCTGTCCCGCTTCTCCCTGCGACTCCAGCCCGGGGACCCTCGCCCTCCCGGTCTCCCTCCTCCTGCGGGCTCATCCGCTCCGTCCTCCGGTCGCTCGCCCCGACTTGGACGCTGGAGACCCCCGCCCCAATCGCCAGGCCGCCTCCCGGCTCGCGCCCAGAGGCTGCGACCTCGCGTAAGGCCGGCCCGCTCCCCCGCCGGCCGCCCCCAGCCGCCCCCGAGCCGCCCCCCGAGCCCCGGAGTCCCCTCTGCGGGGCAGGTGGGGGGCGGCCCGCGGGCGGGGGGCCCGAGCCCTCCTCCCCCGAGCCCCTCGGGCTACTCACCGATGAGGACGGCGCTGTCCAGGGCCCGGAGCTGGGCCAGCAGCTGCCCCCGCGCCGCGAAGATGGGCAGGCTCCGGCGCTGCCGCTCCACCGCCTCGGGGTAGACGCCGGCCGCGGGCTGCGCCAGGGCCGGCTGCGGCCTCCGGCGCCCGCCGCCGCCGCCCGCGGTCAGCAGCATCAGCCCGCGCCCGCCGGGAGGCCCGCAGCCCGGCCGGAACCTCTTGGCCGGCGGGAAGCCCGCCTCCTCCGGCATGTCGGGCGGGCGCCGCCACTGGAGGCCCGGCCCTGCGGCCCGCGGCAGGCGCGTGCGGCCCCTTCCGGCCCGGCGCCCGGCGCGCCCCGATGACCTCACGGCCGCCGCCGGCCTCCGCGAAGGACTACGACCCCCGGCATGCACTGGGGCCTCCGGCATGTCGGGCGGGCGCCGCCACTGGAGGCTCGGCCCGGCGCCCGGCGCGCCCCGATGACCTCACGGCCGCCGCCGGCCTCCGCGAAGGACTACGACCCCCGGCATGCA